>JAVFBZ010005468.1:0-12351 GCA_032466195.1 Katharina tunicata
ACTTCTGCATTGTTTAGTTTTTATTTTATGTCGTTGCAAACATGTGGTATCGTTTCTTTTGGACACTAGTTTAGAAATGTTTACAATGTCAAAAGTGACACAACTGTCAAAGGCAAATGCAAAGTTTTTGTTGCAGTCAATTTAACACCGGTAAGCAAACATTTACAATGAATTGCAAAACTGATATGCTATGCTGCGATAAAAAAAATAGCACGGTCTTGCTGAACCGCGATCAGCATATAACATATTTAAGAAACCTATTCATTTATTTACACACACAAAAAAAAAAACAAATATAAAAACAATTCAGCAATATTTGCCAAAAAAATTAGCCCAGGCAAATGGAAACACTGATACAAATTTGGTTTTCTCCCTCGGTAGACTCAGGGCTTGTAAATTATGCTTTGTACGACTCTAACAAATATTAAATACAGTGAGCAATAAATATGCATAAATATAAATGTACAATGCAAACTCACACATCTTTTGGTGACATTTTATGCAGGCAAATCTGGTTTGTCATCGCTGTCAATGAACTATGGAAAGCAGTTGCATTTATGGCAGATTGTAAAATGTTTACACCTATTATTCAATTAACGCCATCTTCATGTACATATAGATAGCCTTAATTGAATTGCTTTTTAGGATTGCAGTTTTATGATGAAATTTGCTTTTTAATTTGGTCTTCTGAAACAGTATCAGTTATTGCTCTTATTTCATAAAATAAATTTGTAGGAATTCCTTTATTATATTTCAACTCTCCTGTTAAGATCATAGTGTTTACCATGATTCATAGTCGGACAAACAGTGGAAGTTTGGGAACCATTTTCCATATTTCATAACAATTTTTTTTATAGAGTAACTGAAATTGAATCCGTCATCAAAAGTAAGGTTATACATGATTTTCAGTCTGTGCCCGACGTGATATTCTGTACTAAGCCAATCACCTTCGACACTAAAAATATCGAACTACACGTCAGCTAACCATACGTCAGAGACTTCAGAGGTGGTGAAAATGGCCATGAGTGTGCCAAGATGACAGAAAAGGTGTTTGGGTCTGCCTTTTTACTATGCGTTTTTCTTCAGGTAAACAAACACCATTGGATTTGCTGATAATGTATGCATTGGCAGCGATGATCTCGCTGGGATTAACAATTCTACATACACTCCAGATTCAAGGTTCAAAGATGTATAACTGACAGCGTTGATTTTTTTTTACAAAAGATGTTTCTTTACAATACATTGGCACCGGGCTTCTTAAAATCCTGCTTTCAACATTTTATTATAGAATTTACATTTTTATAATATGCAGATGGCTTCAAATATAAGTTCAAACGAAAAACATAAATCGATGACCATTATGTCATAACTCAATTTAATCTCAGAGTAAAAACAGAGGCACCAATTACATACAGTTATTCAACTCGTTTATCTATGATTTGTGCTAGCTGCTTGCACCCGTCTAGTTCTACACAGATGAAAACATCCAGTTTTAAAAATTCAATTTGTTATTGCCAGCTATAAGATACTAAGATTTGTATGTATTCTCCTTAAGGGAGAATAACAAAAACCATCAACGATGATTAACTTATGACGTCTTTAATAATACGCAATGTTGAACATTTACTAACACCGAGAAATGTCTCTGAAGTTCAAGATCTTGCAGTTGTAGTGCGCATCGATTCCATGTTTCCCTAACGATACACAAGGGGATAATCCAGTCTTGTAAGAAATTACACCAGAACATAAACTCTGCATATTTTCGATTCGTTCAACCAAACTTTATTAGAAAAGTTTTCTCTATCATCAAGGGTGATGACAAGGGCTTTAAGACAGACGAGCGTGCCATAGAAAAAAGAATGAGATAATGGTTAAAGGGTTCACATTTCTGCATTAAAGTAAAGCGCATGCAAAAGACCACGTGTTTTTTTACGTGAGTCAAACAAATAAAAGTACAGAGAAAAAATATATCGAAAACGCGCAAATTCATCAATGGTAAACTAAACCTTACATTTGACCTACTTACCTGGTCATGGTATAAGACTCTCTCTCAAAACTTGACGATTTATCCGAGTATTTAGAGATTTTACAATATTTGCTATAAACAAAACGATAAAAAACACTTTGTACATTTTGAAAATGTATTTTTTTTAGCTTTCGGAGTTAGACTCACTCCATCATCAGAACAGGCAAATGCATAGGGAATGGAATGGAATGGAAATTAGTATTGATGGCGCATGCAGTTCTAAGTTATTAGAACTATGCGCACCATTACTTTTAATTTTTTAAGTCAGTAGATCAGTTTATATTAAAAAGTATTGACTTACAGTTTTTAGTGATTATATGTGTGCTTATAATATACGCAGCTACTGCTTTAAACACTTTGTCGCAACTTTTATTCGGGTTTAAGATGTTGTCTATATTAGGCCCTATTATACCTGTTAGTTATATTATCAAAGTATACTATGTATATCGTATGTTAGCTATACCCTATGCATTTGCCTGTTCTGATGATGGAGTGAGTCTAACTCCGAAAGCTAAAAAAAAAAAAAACATTTTCAAAATGTACAAAGTGTTTTTTGTCGTTTTGATTATAGCAAACTTGAAGATACGAACTGAAAATCCACAAAGTGTTTGGGGAAAAATAACGTCGAAACCGAATGTTTTTTTTTTTTTCAGATAGGAAAGCATTCACCAACCAATAGACCACTAGGACAGAGCCTATCCATATGCATCTACAGTGTATCCGAACCATGATGATGTAGTAAGGAGTGGCCAGTGTACACATCCCAAAGGATTGGTTTGATTTGTGTTCACCGTAACTAAGCGCTACTTCACCTCGGATGAGGATGTATAAATAATAATAGTGGAGGGCTCCACTCTGTGAAACACAAATTCACAGGCATGTCAACTTTTCAGTTAACATGTCAGAAACGAGTAGTTTTGAGTGCAGCCACAATAAAACGAAGGCACCACAGTACATTCAAAGGACGAAAGGCAGGACATCACAACAAATCGGCTACCTGATGGCTCTTAGCTCAGAGAGCACCAGGTCCGACAGTCTTACGACCAACAGGTGTAGGCAAAGCGTAGCAATCTCTTCCAAAATGTAGAATAACTAATTGTTTATAAGTACTATTAGATATTACGTTTTTCAGAAGAAGAAAAAGTGTCAACAAAAAGGAACATAGGCAACAATCTGCAGTCAATGTTTTTTGAAACAGTCAGTCGGTCGGTAAACTGCGATAGTATTATAATTCTCTGTGGTTCGACGTTATGCGTGGCATTGATGAATTAGTTAAACCATTATGTATAAATCAAGCTTTAAAGCAAAACCCATTATTTAATTGCATTTTTAATAGTCGAAGCAATATGAAAAATGTATCATATATAATATTCATTGTGACTGGGCCGAGGAATTACTCATCAAATTTATAGCACGCCTTAAAATAGCCTACAATAATTTTATTTAAGTGATGGATTGGCTTGCATGACAAAAGAGAGTCATTAACCCGTTCACACAGTTTCACTCTACTCCCCGAAAATCACCATATAGATTGGCATCTACAATAACTGATATAATTGGCATTTACATTCAGATAGATTTATCACCTTATCTTTTATCTATAAGATTGATGTTTTTGCAGTATCCTTGGCTATTTCGCTTCTGTTACGTGGATACCCTGTCGCAGAACCTACCTGAACCCTTGCTCGTCGCTTGGTACACATTTATAATTGCGATAAAGTAAGCGATATGATGATAATAAGGATTTAGAGAATATCCCATTGGACATGATGCCCTTTACGGTCCTAGACTAAACTACAACCCCAGGCCAATTATTTTCCCAGCTTGGCCTGGTTATATGGTAAACATCCATTAACAAAATCTTGACATATGTATGGATTTCCCAAACCTGTCCAAAGACAAATCATTGTTAGTTTACCACAAAGGCATGAAACGAGTATACCTAGCGTCTAATAATATAGTGAATTGGAACTTAATAAGAATCATGTCTACAAGGATATCCGACAGTTTTTATGTAATATAAATTGGATTACACAAGGTTACACTAAACACCACCATGCTTTTCTGCTCTTTTCCATTATCTCATGTGTTCAGAATCTATTAATCAAGAAAACTAAATACAGTCATTGTTTAAAAAGTACTCTAAACAACGCTCAGATCATAAAATTAGATTATAAAAGTGTTAATGAAACCCCGAGCCATACGAACATGTTCTTTTCATTCGGTGTTATTTTGACTTCGGATCAACATGAGGAATATAAGTGTTATCTCTATTTGTTACGCTTTTAACCGAATGTTATTGAACATCATAACTCTAGCGCATTACTCTTTTGTTTTCCATTTCTATGAATATCACTGTCACTTTAGACCTTGTGATCTGAAATAAAGTCTGACATATATATATACTTTAGCGACTTTCTCCTCACTTTCCGTAGCTTTCTCAATCAAGAACTGTGAATGTTACCAGTTATAACAATTTGGGCGTTATGGCTGCCAATGGTTGACAAGCCAATGGTAATACAGTTTTAATGAGACTTTTTTTATGTATCATTCACCCGACCGGCTAGAAAAATGACAGACAGCTATTCGTGATGAGGTAACATACTTTAAAAGGGAACTTGAATATATGGAAGCTCGTTCGATGCGAGACAACCTGCTATTCCATGGAATACCCGAGTCACCAAACGAGGACACAGAGGAAGTACTACATAACTTTGTTAAAAATGAGCTTGGTACTGAACACAAAACTAAATTTAAAAGAGTCCATAGACTTGGGCGTCCTCGTAATACTTCTTCCAGGCCAAGACCAATCGTGGCTAAATTCTCACAGTTAAAATCTAGAGAGAAAATTCGACAAACCTCTAGAGAAGGTCTGTGTGGTAAGCCATACAGTATTAGCGAGCAGTTCCCCAATGGGATAGTTAACAGGCGACGTGAATTATTTCCCGTTATGAGGCAGGCACGCCAGGAGGGCCACATGGCCAGGCTACTTGTCGATAAACTGTACATAAATGGTCGACTGTACGAAGGCACAGATTGTAAACTACCCCCACCCCAGACACGATCCCAGTTTACATTTCGTCCAGCAATCTCTGTACATGAGCCATCTTTCCACCAGCATAGACATGAACGTACGTCTGGGCCAAGGGAAGTAACAGCAACAAATGCACCTGTGGAAGACGTTAGTGGCTTTTTCTAGGGACACGAGGGTGGCAAAGTGTCGACTGACTCTACAAGTCGTGATAAATTTAACTTACAGAACAATTGAACAATGTAAGACATGCTCCTTATGAATTTAAATTTTGCTCACTAAATGTTTGTGGTTTAAAATCAAAACTGTTATATCCCGAATGCAACACATTTTTACGCAAGTATGACCTACTGGTCCTGTTAGAATCTAAATTAATGGATTTTGATGTTATAAATGCTCCAGGTTATTCTGTTATATCTAAATTCAGTCGACGAAAAAATAGCAAGTCGGCAATTTCAGTTGCTATTCACAATGATTATAAAGACTATTTTAAAGAGATAAAAAGTGATAACCCTTATGTTTTATGGCTTTCAGGCTCTAAGAGTTTTTTTGGTAATGATATTTTGTTTAGTGCGGTGTATATCCCCCAGAATCCTCTAATTATGTTGACGAAAATTGTTTTCTAGATTTACAGAATGATCTGGAGGGTATAAGTCACACATTCTGTAAAATTTGTCTCCTAGGAGACTTCAATGCCAGAACAAAAAGTTTGACTGATTTCACGAAATCACGATTTCGACGAAATCTTATTTGACTGTTGAATGGGGTGGGGAGTTGTCAGATTTTGTTCTGTGGCCACAGATTATTGAAAAACTTGGTGTCCCACTTAAAAGAGCATCATCCGAGATAGGCAGAGTTAATAACTGGGGTTATAAATTCCTTGAATTTTGCAGATGTACAAACATGTTCATTGTAAATGGCCGAATGGGTATTGACAAGGGGGTTGGAAAATCTACATCAAAGGGAACACGTTTAATCGATTACGCTGTTGCCAGCCCAAGTGTTTTCAACATGATTTCTAATTTTATTGTCTTAGACTTTTTTAACGTCTATCCGATATCCACTCTCCTATATGTCTTACGCTATGTACAAACTTGAAAACTAAAGAAAACAATAGCGATAATCAGCAAAGACAACACTCTTTGCGTAAGTGGATCCCGGATAAATGTGATAATTGTTAATAAATATAGATTTAGATATTGTACATTCCATTTATGAGGGTATATTTAAAGATAAAAATCGTGATCCAATGTCAGACGAAGAGCGTTCAAACCAGATCAATTCTTTTGTTGACGATATTACATATTGTTTTATGAACTCTTGTGAAAAATCATTTGGCTATAAAGTCTACAAATCAAATAATAAGCTGTCTTCCAGTAAACCTTGGTTTGACAGTCATTGTAAGAATAAAAGAAAAGAATTAATGGTACACAAAAAGATATATAGAAAATTTAAAAGCGAAAGAAACAAGTGTAATTTAAAACAATGCAGTAAAGATTTTAAATTGCTGGTCAAGAAAAGCTACCGTCGGTATGTTACGTAATATGGAAAAGGGATCACCCCGAGAATATTGGAAAATACTAAACAAAATTGGTTCAAATCGTGTCCAAAATTACATTGAGATTGATGTTCTATATAACTACTATCAGAATCTAAACACACTAGATGAAGATGACAATAGAACATCTGACCTCTTAATATACCATGAATCACAATCTCATCACGAACTAGATACACCGATAACTGTATCAAAAATTGAAGTTGCCGCAAATAAACTAAAAAAACAAGGCATCTGGTTATGATAACATCTTGAATGAACACATAAAAGCCAGTCTAAATATAATGTTACCAATATACCATAAATTATTCAATCTCATTTTCGACTCTGGGCGTATACCGGATTCATGGTTGTTTAAGGATTAAGAGAATATCCCATTGGACATGAGGCCCTTTACAGTCCAAGACTAAACTACACCTTTAGGCCGATTATTTTCCCAGCTTGGCCTGGTTATATGGTAAACATCCATTAACAAAATCTTGACATATGTATGGATTTCCCAAACCTGTCCAAAGACAAATCATTGTTAGTTTACCACAAAGGCATGAAACGAGTATACCTTGAGTCTAATTATAAAGCGAATTGGCGTTTAATAAGAATCATGTCTACAAGGATATCCATTTCTAGGAATATCATGGTCACTTTAGACGTTGTGATCTGAAATAAAGTCTGACAAATATATATATACATGAGCGACTTTCTCCTCACTTTCCGTAGCTTTCTCAATCAAGAACTGTGAGTTTTACCAGTTATTAAAATTTGGGCGTTATTTTTGCCAATGGTTGACAAGAGAGTGGTAATACATCTTCAATGAGACCTTTTTATGTATCATTCACCCGACCGACTAGAAAAATTATAGACTTGAACACAGACAGCGATACGTGATAGTTATGTGGGGATTATTGACGACAAACGTGTTTAGTTTACGCGCGTATACCGCCCACGATCTGCTTCAGTCTTCATAACAGCATTGGTAATTTGAACACGTCTTGGAATACTGTTGACTGAAAAAGCAAAGCATTTCCCCAGACTCAAGCAATGAATCCATTGCTGGGAAGACATGTGATTGATTTCCACAAACACAATTTGCCAGAGTTGTTAATCACATTCTATCTGAATTTGAGATAAATTTCTGGTTACGGTTTCGAGATTAAGGGTTATGCCAATATTTGACGAAATTGCAATCGTAAGGTAAGTCCCACATCGATAACCGCATTTCCGTACAGTTAGAATAATACGTTTTCTAAAGCCAAAATCAAACCTGTAGGAATTAGACGAAAGGTTGGTTTGTTGTAGAGCATATTTTACATTGAAATTCATCCATCTTAACACGTCAATTTATATGTAAAGTAAACATTTAACAAAAAGGTAAAATGGAAGCAAGACTAGGAATCGATAATTACTATTTGAAAAATACAAGCATTTGAAATCGGTACAACAATTAGTGTTATAATTATGACAGAGTTATTACGTATTCCAAATCGTGATTTAAGATTTCATCCAACCCTTCCTCAGTTTAAATTGAAAAAAAAGTCGAGCATACGGAGTGGTGTCAGATTATTATTATCTACTATGGGATTGAAATGGATTGAAAAAGTTTCACCCATTATTATATTTGCAACGAAATACAAAGACCAGTAAATTTGACGGAAGGGAAACATACTGATGTGAACTTGTAAAGCAACAATTTCATATCGCCTAACCCAATTTCCCCTGGGTGTAGTGGACGCTTTAAGTATGGATAGAGACAGGTCAAGGGATATAAAAATAGATAACTATCCAGTGACACCCATTCCTGTTTAAGCAGCTCCAGGCTCACAATAGGTTGCAGGTCCATTGGGCAAAGTTAACCAAGAGATTGAGGAGGACCCAGTTGTTTAAAATATCGGATGGTTTAAAACTGAGAAGATAACTTTAAAATGTCCGACAACATGGAAAACCTTTTTGCGAAAACGATATTTCAAGTCTAAGCCTGGGTAGAAGCAGGACAGAGGTAAGGGATTGGGACTCGAAAAAAGACAGCAACAGAATACTTTATTAACAGCCGCCTGAGTCTGAGGGAAAAGTGCTAGGTGAGAAAAAAACGAAACAACATCACATCAACTAGAATGGTTATTAAAAATGTAAATACGCTTTCAGAAGAAGCAATCGTGTGCCAGATATCGATACAGTTTCAGTTTACTTGATCAAAGCCAAGAGAGCTGGGATAAAACGCTTCTAGAAATTTGGTTTGTTCGTTTGTGTTGTTTGTTTGATTGGGGTTTTACGCCGTACTCAATGTTATTTTTTTTATATGACGGCGTGCCAGCCCGATAAGTGAAGTAAACCACCGTAAATGATGCTGGCAACATGCAAGACAGAACAAAACTTTCACACAACATTTATTAAACAGGACACCACAACAAATCTGCATTCTTTGCCCCTTAGCACAGAGAGCACCAGGGCGCAGGAGGCTCCCACTTAACCACCCGCTGGGAATGTGGTAGAAATCGGACTATTGCTTCAATTGAGAAAGTGTCAGAAGATGCCCAAGGCAACAATAAGGGATTCGAAGACATGACACTAGCAACGTGGTAAGTATGACTAGTTATATAAATCTTTTTGAAAAAAAAAAAATCAGTATTGTTCAGTATAAAATGAACGCTCCAGCACTGGAGCAGCGATGGGTTGGTCGCCGTTGTTGTGTCTCATTTTCACCAATCCGGAGACAATATGCATAGGCATTTAATGTCATGGTTGATTGTTGTTTAACAGAGCGGTTTTTCATTTACAAGACGGCGGTGCATTCCAGCATTACAGAGTGACAGAAGCACAACCAAATAATCCGACACAACTCCTTATGCTCCACTTTTTTTCAATTTAAACTGTGGAAGGGTTGGACGAAATCTTAAATCACGATCTGGAATACGTAATAACTCTGTCGTAATTATAACACTAATTGTTGAACCGATTTCAAATGCTTGTATTTTTAAAATAGTAATTATCGACTTCTAGTTTTGCTTCAATTCGCTCTGTAACTTATATCTGGTTCTAACATCCGTCTTTATGACACCTACATTCTTTGGAACGATTTATAGAACTCTGGCTGAGTGCATTCTACGAGCTTACATTCATGATGTCACACATGCACTTTGCACTGAGGAAGATTATATTAATGTATCGAAAGATTTACATCACGTTTGTAAAAGAGATCATATATCATCAGTTTTAATCATTATATAAAGCAGTCAGAACCAATGATTTGCTCGATGATAGGGATTAAGACATTATTGTAAATGTGAGGGACAAAAAGTACCTTAATTTTGACATCGTTTAGAAAACTAAAGCAATATACTATATTATCTGTATATAGAAGGTTTTATGCTGTAATACATTTGTTGCGTGTTTGTAAATGATAAGGATAAGACTCAAAAGCAGCTTTGGGATCCATGATCGAAGAACGGTACACAGTCCACTTCCAGGTCGAGATCAGCTGTCTCTATGGCTTATGAGGTATCTGCATGTGTAGTTCTCTGCATGATACCAATGTTTGGGTAAAATAAAAGTATAAGGGCGAAGTTGCCAGTGGCTTAGAGATCGCGTGATGGTTTTTACAGGGCATCTTCTCGATTTTCCACACTAAACACCAGCTACCGGTACGCATCGATGTAACATATGAATAAACATTGTGATGACGTTTAACGCCAATACAATAAATACATAAATACACCAATGCGGACGGTCGAGAATTGTGACATTCGAAATTGCTTGCACATGTAGATCTAGGAAATTTCCAGCGACACACACGCAGACGTGGGAAGCTTCCAGTGGCGTGCTACACACGTACATACGGGAAGTTTGCAGCAACTTGCCGAAGTCTGAGTCGTCTCTTGTGGGCATATCCTGGTTCCCCATTCATTAATAAAGGCACAAACGCATTTTAAGCGAAACGACCTTAGGTATACGACGTAATACACAAACCAAACAACAGTATACCGCTCTGCCTAAATTTTCTAATTCATGAGACGCAGTCTGCACCTTGCTTTCGTTAAAAAGAATCCGAATGCGGTCTTCGCTCAACAGAATGTGAAGGTGGTCCAATGGACAGTCACTTTATGAACACCGGGCATTTCCCGCAAACATGTGATCAATGAAAATCTGGACAGATTGTAATTTGTGGCTTTATACTGAAAAAGACCCACTTTGGTTGTATATTATAAAAGCTAAAATTATTTCTAGTGAGAGCCAATATTTAACCATTATTCCTGTATGTGAAAAGAGTACACTTAACACAACCTGTCGTGTGACAAACTTTGCACTAGCTCTAACCAGGTGCTACACCACTTTGAGAAACTTTTAATGGGGTTTAGAGATCGACAAGGGCCCCAAAATCATTTTAAAAAATCAAGTCGTTCTATGTGATGTTTGGGGACATGTTGATCAATACTCATATTAAGATCAGGCGTGATGTGAAGGAATTAGGAGATGATAAGATACTATAACATATCCAATTATAATGACATAATGTTTTATTAGGGTTTTAAGCCGTATTAATTTAAGGTTATTTCACTCTGACACGCCGGAGTTAAAGAAACGATCATGAACCGCGCTGGCAATACAATAAAGTACATTTGCAGGACTAAAAACAAGACACCACAACAAGTCGACTTCCTGGATGTTCCTTAGCTCAGAGAGGACCAGGGAACAGGAAGCTCCTACCCAACAGAATTTATTATCGTGTTCTTAAGGTATTTTCCCCCTAAAATCGCCAAACTGTTAGTAATAAAAAATCATGTAATTTTACGTTCTCAGGTACTTTTCAATACCATTTGTGCAAGTTTTTTTTACCACGTTGAATAAATTAAGGCTCAATATCGCAACATCCTTTTTTAAAATCCTATCACTTATGATACTCTACAAATTTAAGATGTTTATGTAAACATTTACGTCTGTTTTAAGTTTCATATGCTAAATTTTTTGTAAATATATTATGTAATTGTTATCTTTTCTGTAAATGGGCCAGCTGGTCTGTATGAGCAAGACTTGAATAAACATAAACATAAACAACCCGCCATTGACTACATAAAAGTAGTTACGTATGACTTGGAGTTACCAGCGGATGTGTATTTGGTACATTAAAACCGTGGAATGTTTACCAAGTTGTAACAATTTAGACAGACAACCATGTTTTTTTGGAACCATGCACACGTATTTAGAAGTTTCAGAAATAAGTCTATTTCCACTAAGTTCATTGTGGGAATTGATCAATCATAATGTTGGTAAGATGTATACCCCATAGTGGCAATATGAAACATAAATGCCCAAAACACATGTTGACCTGCTCACTAATCTGATGTAATCTCTCCAACTGCAAAGCCCCTTGAAAGAAATTAGAAGTGCCATATTTAACTACATGTATTCGTTATTTGAATCGTGCTGTTCTATCTAGCTTGTTTCACAAAAGCGCAATCAAACCATTTATCATCTAATATAATATGGAAGACGCCACGTTTTATGTGCGAGAGAGTCGGATCAGCAGAAAAGGTGTTGGTTTTCCAATGTTAGACCATATCAAATGGCCCGTGTTAATAAGAGAGTCTTGTCACAAAGAAGGACAATGCCGTTTATTTCCATGCTAAATATACAACATAATAACAGCGTATAAACCTGCCTTGTAGTTGTCCAAGCTCGTTGACTTTATAATCCGGTCTGTTATGACAGTCTGCAACTTCTCTGAAGTCTACAGTAGTAAATCCT
>JAVFBZ010005478.1:0-12350 GCA_032466195.1 Katharina tunicata
TCTTGACCTCTTTGACTTATACAAAATGGCCACCAATTTGTCAAAACTGAAAAAATCTAGCTTCTAAAGTCATAAAATAGATTTTTATCGACATCCATTTGCAACAGTATTTGATTTATCGGTTGAAAGACGTAAACAAAATATTACTCGTTAAGTGTTGATAAAAAGTACAGATACAATCATCTACTTTTTTAGTAAACGCTGTGGTTAAATGGCTCTCTAAATTCATTACAAGGGCCACATTGCCCACAATAAACAGTTCTTTAGTACTTTGCTAATGTTACTTTTAATGATTCGTGGATGTTGAATTATTCGTGACAAGTTAGTTAAAAATCAGTCCAAACGGTCAATAATGCCATTCTTTTATTAAAAATTTAAATTTATTTATAATTGTTCAGCCTATTTAGCCTATATTCTGTTTTCACCTGACTTGGGTAATCGGCATTGAATGGCATGTAGATCACGACATATTGACCCTCTTTCTCCATTGATGGGAGACGAACAATCTTCAAACAGTCTTCAATAGTTTCATGTAATTGTCCTACTACTGGGTACAGCTTAACCATGTGTGTTCTGCGGGTTTTGTGTGTGTGTCATTTAATGAATCCAGAGCTGACATGTGTGAGAAGAAATGCCCTCTAGTCATATTATATGGGTTCGAAAGAAAATCTGCAATCATCCATTAAGTACAGTATAGATGATCTGCCAATGTATGAATCTATATTCATAGTTTTTGTTACAGCTACGCGTGTGGTTGGGTGAGAGATTTCTGAGCCCTGGTGCTCTCTGAGATAAAGGGCATCAGGAAGCCGATTGGTTGTGGCGTCCTCTTCTCAGTTCTGTACTTGTCGCGTGGCGTTTTTGTCTCTTGCCAATGTCGTTGACAATGGATTCCTTCACCTACTGGCCTGGCACGCCGCCATAAAGGTGAAAAAAAACTTGCGTAAGGCTTAAAATCCCCATCAAACAAACAAATCATTACAACAACAATGAATGATATTGGGAAATGTAAATGTAATGTACAATAGCATCAAATATTTAGTTGAATTCCAATGCATCATTGCACAAATATACCTGTATATTATAAACTGATTACAGTTACGAGGAATGTCCTAACACTCTTATAAGAAGCTAAAATCAATACCCGCATCCCTGCGACAATATTGTAAGCCTATAGTTCTACAGACCAGTATAGAGTACATGTAACATAGACTAAGGGAAACATCGAACAAGGGAGTCATGCTGGTATTTAACACGTAGCTTATATTCTTGTTCATATTGTTATCATGTATGCTTGACATCCAGCTGTAACTATCATCCCTATCATCTTGTCTTCTCTATATATAGTGTAATCACATCAAAATATGGACTTATCGTCTGAAATAAAATCATAAAGATAGATAATATATATTCACACTAATTTAACGAATTGAAATATTTGACCAGTTTAATGCAAACAAATCAGCACTTATATAAGTTACACTTAATCAAGCCATACACCCAAACCCAGCTGAAACAATCCATTACTATTGGCGAGAGATAGATTTTAGCAGGGCTTTTATTACATGAAGATTCGTGGAATATCAGTCAGCAAGCATAGGGATATTTCACGATGGAAAGCTTAAGAATAATCGGCAGGTGCTATATTGGGCCAAAAGTGCTAAACATGAAGCCAATAGTTCCAGAGACTATATATGACGGAGTTTATTGTATTCTATATTGGTTTATAGCATGCCAAGAAATTTGTTGAAAGAGCAATTGCATATATGAGTTATCTTGGAATTCCAGGAACTTGGTGTTTAGTTCAACCGATTTTTACGTGCATCGGTGTAACTTTAGACGTTTGTGTGGGAGAGGTTGGGACATTTTAGCAAATGGAAGGACCATTACCTAGTTCCAAGGAATATATATCTATGCTTTCTCTATATATATCTCGATAAACTCTCAGCGACCAGTTTTTGGATATATGTTAAACTCGAGTTGTTATGGATAACCTGCAGGCATCTTAAGAAACAGTAATAACAGTTTACAGGGTATAGAAACCCAACCCTGAAAGAGTGACATAGAAATGAACCCATTAGGCTATAAACTAAGGTTAACGATGCAGAAAGGAGTTTCGTCTTCAGAGTTTTGTTCTTTTTGCTCGTTAGAATGAATAGGTCTGTGTGAGAGATGTTCTAACATTAAATGTATCAGGTTCGATAGTCCTGTATAAGAAGACTAACAAAACGCGTTAGGCTATTCGTATAGGAATAAAAAACAGATAATGTCTAACAGTATTTTCGTTTTTTGTGATAACACTCTGATACTGAACAGAACATTTTGCAGACTGAGACTCTAACGAGAATCGAACCCAATCGCAAGGGTCTCAGCCTGCAAAATTGTATCAGAGAGTGTTATCCGAAAAAAAATATATATTGTTAACGGTCACTTTCTAAACGGCACAAAAATATTTCAGATAATGTCTAGTTTGAGTTTTTATCTGTTACCACAACGTTTGAGGTGAATGAATCCAACAAACTTCTCCCTCCCAACACTTCTTTTATGTTTCCTCTTCAGAAGGAAGAAATTGTGTTTTTATTAAATGTGCGTGATTTCAAGAAGATCTATAAGCGAATAACTAGGTTGGGAGAAACAGTCATTTGAGTTCCACCAGATAATACATGTAGCGGATATTTCCAAAAAGTATTGTCAATTTCAACTATAATATCATTGAACTCTATTGGCAATATGTGCTCTATTCTAATGGAACACCATTGGCGATATCAGCTGTAATCTAATAGATCTCTAAGGCCATTATCAGCTGCAATCTAATGGATCTATAAGGCCATTATCAGCTGTAATCTATTGGATCTCTAAGGCCATTATCAGCTGTAATCTGATGGAACTCAAATGATTTTGGTTTTAAAGCTCTGGGAACTTTTGGTTTCTGTAACAGAGAACCCTGGCAAGTGATGAGGTATACCACATTTTCTTAATCACAGTTCAAAGTATTTACCAGATGATAAACATTTCGAACTTGTTTTCTTGAGAAGCAAGTCTTATCTGGTATTTAAGAGATCAGCTTACATCTGGTCTTCATCCATTTGGAAGATGTGCCTGACAATATTACAGGCGATTCTGATGTTTTCCTACAGGTATTGCTTCTACAAATTGCCCTAAATTATAACTGTACAGTTTTCTTGGGTTTCGAATTTAAACCGTAAAAAAGTGAGATTTTAAGACTGTTTCATCTTCCAAATTCAACACTAACCAAGCGTATAGCAGGTTTGAGTTTTAGGTCATGTTGATTTAGAGTAGAAATGAAAAGATTTATAAGGTCATTTAATTAGTTCTGCCACAGGATGTAGGTTAATGTAGGTTAAAGATTCTGCCAGAGAATTTAAATGAGCATGTGTCAATTTGAACAACGCTCTGATGTATCGACGTTACTGCTAGTAGACTTAAAAGTCAACATGTTGACTCGTTACATACAAATTCACCCCGGTGGGACCAAATGCTTTGCTGATATCTATGAGGGAATATGGCCGGGTCTTTTTACGTGGAATTCGAATTATGGCAGGATTTTGCCTGGCTCGTACAAGACTTGTACCCATTACGTATTCAAAGTAACTTTTTATTTATGAACAAGCTTCAAAACTTGTTAAAATCGAGGCAAGCAGGATTTGTTGAAAAATCCAACTTTTGGGTGCCTATGTGATTTAAATGTCTATATATTTTAATAAAGGGTAATCACACTGGCACAGGGATATCGACTAATTAAAGTCGATAAATAATCTCATGGTCTTGATAAATTCTCAGAGACAAGTTTCTAGATAGTCCTGAATCTCGAGTTGTTCTGGGTAACCTTTAGGTGCATTTCGAGAAAAGGCAATATATGTAACATGTATATTGTGAAGATGAATATGTGGTGAATATGTAACACACATAGATATTAGGTATGGGTGATAATAAGCACAATTTGAAAAATGTATCTTTTGGAGTAGTAGTAA
The DNA here is from genome assembly GCA_032466195.1 of Katharina tunicata. Lineage (NCBI taxonomy): Eukaryota > Metazoa > Mollusca > Polyplacophora > Chitonida > Mopaliidae > Katharina > Katharina tunicata. The sequence goes on from JAVFBZ010005478.1 coordinate 3,993, forward strand.
ACCCATTAGTCTATCTGATACAGAAGGGAGTTTTGTCTTAACCAAGAGGCCCTTGAGAAATGTGTTCTTCTTGTACGCTATGATATGTCTCTGTGATAGAGGCTTCATCATTTTAGGTACAAGGTTTTGATATTCTTGTATTAGGAGATTTTTAAACCTGGTGCTAGGCTGATCATATTATTATACAAAAGGAATAATGTCTATCCTGGAGCCTTTACAGGGTTCAAGGTTGAAACCGAATGGATACAACGTTTGAAGTGTTTTAATCCAGTGAGCTTCTCTCTCGATATGCACTTGACGGCTATAAATACGGTTGTATCATTCATAATTATATCGTTCTCATTTTTTTTACACAAAAGGGTATATTATTTGATCAATTTCATCGTTCACGTTGGGCGACACACAAAGTACATTGTCAAATGTTATTGATTTAAGTAACAGAAATGACTCGTTACTGAACATTCTGAAGTAAACCCCACTCAACTCGACTTCCCATCATCGATTCTTCTTCAATAATAAACAATAACTCTAGCTTTCTCCACTTAAGGTTAATGGTTAAAAGATTCATAGCTGTGTGCATTTATAAATTCGCTTCTTAAGAAAACCATGGTAAAATTGAAAATTCCGACTCTTGACTTGTGTAGTACTATCAGGTATATATTGCCCAATTTTCCAAACAATCCTAACATTATTGACAGAGAAACAGTCCATTTAGTTAGTATTACATCAACAACTACAAAAACAGCAACAACAACAACAACAACAAAAGCGCCAACAAGAGAGTGAGTAAGATCTAGACACCGTTCACCACGGGGTAAACATAGGTAGGCGAGTTGCGAAGTGGTCGAGTTGCGGAGATACGTTATATCACATTGGGTATACGCTGTCGGTAAATTTGGCATAAACTCCGCCTCTGGTGCTCTCTGCCGATGTGTTTGGGTCGTACTGTTTTGCGTTCATGCAGTGAATGGTCTGTATGGTCCTGCCAGTGTTGTTGGAGTGGTTTCGATCACACTGCTCTGGTCAACCGTCATATGAGTCAGTGAAATTACGGAAAGTACGGAAAAGTAAATATCGAATCAAGAAACAACATACAATATATATTTGGTCAAGAGTAATCACACTGGCTCAGGGATATCGATATATAGCTATACAGAACTAGGCAATGTCACATCAGTGTATTGGGCGCATCATACAGGGCGATACACGGTATAAACCTTGAACTTATAGGTTACATTCAGCATCGTTTTTCAGTGCTTATTGTCAATTTTTTCATCTCTTTGTGTATCTATTTAAGAAACTAGCTCTGCGAGCTATATTGTTGAATTTTGCCCTCATCTTCTTTTTAATCTATACGCAATGAGCGAGGTGAGGATTTTATTACATAAAATGTCTTCAGAGAGTTTAAAGTCACATACGCACCCAAATATTCTGTATTTTGGGTTTTCACAGAATCACATGAATTATAGATATTTTCATAAAAAAAGTAAAAGTTAGAGTTATCCCCTCAATTCTACCCCCAGATTTGAAGGTAAAGGTAGTTTAAAAGCCTTGTAAAAGCAAAACAAAAACTGAAAATTCGGCCAGAAATTTTAATTGGAAATGTGTCAATCCACTATCACATCTCAGACACACTTTGATGTACCGATGTCACTGCGAGTCGACCGTGTTAGCCACACCCCTTACAAGGTTCAAAATTTTGAGCAAATATGGCCAGCCCTCTTTCCGTTAAATTCGAATAACTGATAGATTTCTCCTAGTCCGTACAAGCTTTGTACCCATTGAAAATTTTTATTATAACGTAACTGTTTTAATTTCTGAACAAACATGAATTGTTATAAAAATCAAGGCAAACGGAATAAGTCGAAAAATCCAAATTGTGGTTGAGTATTGGCATTTAAGTCTTCCAAACTGAATTGGTAACCACTTAATTTTACACGTCATAATCGATAGGCCCTAAATCCAAAACTTTACGCAGCTTTACATATTTATAGGTCGTCCGATGGTTTCAGTACAGTTCTGTATCTTTGGTATGACAAGTATGGCCCGAGCCCTGGCCACCACTTGAAGGCTATGTGTATATCATACTAAAATAGGCCCGTACCTATCTCCAATTGAGAAGAATACTAGCACTAATGTAATGACAGGCCATCCTTGTTGTTGTTGTATAATGTTTCCGCAAAAAGTGCGATGGCGAATGAATCGTCTTAATTTTAGTACCAAATTACTTTAAATTAAACAGAGGTAAAAAGTTGTTATAGGGCCGAATCAATCTGAAGTCTGTAAAAGGGAGAAAAAAATATATAAAATAGTGAAGCTGTACCATCTAATCATATGTTAACTTACTGTTACAAAGAGCAAAGGGCCAGCGCCGTGGCTCAGTGGTTAGCTCGTCTGACTGCAGATCCTCCTTCGATATACCGCACGGGTTCAAGCCTCCCAGTGGGCCTGAGGTATATGAGGGAGTCCCATGAGGTGACTTCGGCAATCGCGGGGGCGGTTTTTACTCCCGGTTTCCTCCCGGTTTTCCGCCATATTGAGTATAGGAGATAAAGAAGTGGAGAATCCGTCGCCTTGCAAATGAAATACATTTGAGTACGACGTTTAACACCAATCAAACACACAAACACAGAGCAAAGATGGATAACTCTTTCTTGGTGAACAACAAGATGGCCAGTCAATACCTTAGAGTCAAAGACTCGAAGGTAGGAGACAGATATTTTAGAATGTGTGTATGTGTGACAGAAGATGGCGAGCAAAAAGTTTGTTATCTAGATTGTAAACGGCTGACATTTTCAGACCCTAGCCTTACCATGAGTTGTACCGGATAGTTTAAATGATGACTTGAAAAGGGTCCTTGTCCCTTTTGACAATTCATATTCCAGCTTTGGATTTGAAAGCTGAACATATTGAAATGTTGAGCTTTCCATCTGTTCAGTTTTCAAAATCTAAAGCTGGAAGATGCATTGTCAAAATGGACACGGATCGAATCGTCTTGTAAGAGGCAATTTATACTTCTGTTTGACAGATGCCAGCAGTATCATGCAAGGAAGAGAAGAGAGCGTAGAAGATTTTGTTGGTTTAGCTGGAGGATTCTGAAAAGGGCCTGTCACACCTAGCCGATTTGGCTCGCCGGAGCTATACCGGAGCAAGCGTTTGGCAATTTACGGGGATCGGTACTAGTATGGCAGCACAATGGTATCACAACGCTAATGACGGTAGTATATCGTCAGGACATCGTCAGAACATCGGCAAAAAATTTAGCAACGGCAGGCGACGATAGAAATTTTTGAACATGCTCAAAAATTTCTAACGTTGCGCTGCCGGGGCGAGCAACGGGACTACAACGGCAGTACTCCGGTATGGCCTCGTTAATGTCGGTAGAGCACCGTTAGCGGCCCGCAATGGATCGGCGTCTCTCCGGTGGCTTCAATGTGTACGGTACTGGTACCTATGTGATACCGTAGTACTACCGAATACCACCGAAGTAGTACCGATGCGCCGCCGATGTGTTACCGGAGCTCTACGTCGCATCGGCAGCACAACGGCAGCGCAACGGTATCACTCCGATATAGCTCCAGTCAACGGTGGCACATCGGTAGAACAACGGCGGCGCATCGGTATAACGTCAGCGGCGCATCGGTCACACTAAGGTGACAGACAAGTGGTCTTCGGTAGCATATCGGCTCTTATATCGGTAGAACAACGGTATCACAACGGGAACGCCGGTACTACATTGGTATTGCTACGGCCACTTTTGATTTTTCAAGTCCTTTCTCGCCGGAGCTCCGCCTATTTTCTCGCGGTTGTTAATTTTATGCTCCGGTTTAGTCCCGGCGAGGTACATCGGTAGTGTGTGACAGGCCCTAAAAGAATGTCCAGACAAGAGATCTGTAGGATCAGGCCTATAGGCATATTTGTATATTTGGAGTAATTTACTGTAAATGTTGTAATCCGATCGATGTTGATGCAATCCCTTAATCCTACCAGAGGCTTACACAAAGACAATAGTGATATATACGCTCTGATATGAGACTAAATGCAGAGGCATACAAATGAACGCGACATTGTTCGCATACCGATAAGAGTGCTCAATTGAGGTAAGTGGTCGAGGGCATAAGCTATACTCCTTTAATTAAACGAGACTTACCTGTGAGTATTGCCTGCAGCGGTAAATAATATACCTCTGTAACGGGCTAAAAAATGGTCAGTCATTACACAGAAGCCGTTGTGCGAAGTAACCGGAGATTTGGAAGAAGAATGTTAATTGAACAATAATTGTTAATTGAACATTCGCCCTTATTCAGATCCTGCGATGGTCGATACCCAAACTCTGCGATACATGTCAAAGTTATCCGAAAATCTAAACGGACGGAAGGTGCCGGAGATCAGAGAAGTTCAACAAGAATGGTTTTATACATGATCTACGTCTGAAATAAGAACAGAGGAAATCGTAACCAATAAATGAAATGTCCATCCAATGTAGTCTATTTGAACACCCCCAGAGGATTTATTATAACAGATATTTTATAAAACGCTTCGGGAAAACAGGTAAACAACATATTTTCTATAGTATGTGTACACAATGTGATAAAGTGCTCAATTATTGAGGTCATTACAATCTGATATTTACCTAATTGATAATACCAGAAGTCCATTAACTAGAAGTGTGAAACCTCGTATTCAGTAGTCTAGACGGCATTGTTTCTATCGCCCACGTTATAAGAGATAGGGTGACGTCGCTTTTATGATGTGCGCAGTAGGTTACTAAAATTCTCTACATTGCGCTGATTACGTTTTAGTTGGCAAAAGTCGTGAAACATCGGTAATTCTCAATTGCCACTTCGGCCCTTTGCGCCACTCTTGAACTAGGTGCAGACTAATATGTAATTTGCTCGTGTCTGCCGTTGACTCTATTAATCTAATCACCTTACTATAATGTGAATTATTTCGTACGCATTATTTCTTTGTGTACAATCGACTCAAGAACGTTTCTGTTCACAATTGAATAGTTCGATTTTGATCAGTCAAGATTTTCTTTACAACCTTTTCTGACAGTCCAAATTAGCGGGACATTAGTGTCAAAATCCGATGAAGTAAACACTCTGCCTCTTTTTCATTTTCACTTTTCACTTTTCACTTTCACTTTCACTTTTACACTTTACGCTTTTCATTTTCACTTTTTCACTTTTTACTTTCACATTTTCACTTTCATTTTATTACTTCCAGATTTCTTTACGGATTTCTTGACGCCAACTTAATTCCTCCTTGTGTGAAGCGCCTTGTAATCCCTGATTATGCACTGAACACTTTTGGATATCCTGCCCTGTTTGATCGACGTAGTGTTCCGTGATTCATTTTCAGTTATATGGAGTTCATACGCCTGCATCTCTTTCACCTTTTTCATTACATCGTTTAAATCAATCATAGTCGCCATCTTGTTTGTTTTATCCCAGAAACTCCCATGATTCCGTGCGCATTTCTCTCTTATTGCAAGGTCAAGTCAGGTCAAATTGACTGGCTGCAGCCAAGGTTCTGTTCAATTCTGAAATTATCTCCCCTGACGGTTCGCCAGTTTGCCACAAGAGGCGCTGCGTGTAGCGGAATGTGAACGTTTTAGAAACAATGCCTTCTACACTACTGAATACGAGGTTTCACAATTCTAGTTAATGGACTTCTGATAATGCATGTATAACTTACACACGCGCATGTACATACATGAAAGCCAAAGCACGCAAAACAAAAAATAATCAAACAAAATAAAATAACTCAAGATTGGAATGAAGGGATAGAGGAGTGTATATGTGTACGCATTAGTACAACTTATTGAGGCTCCAACCTCACTTACATGTACATAAAACAGTCAATACGACACAGAAAATAATTTACTTATATTTGTTTACCCTTTTTAAATGGCACCAAGAGTTACAGACCAATCCCTTTCTTTCCTCTAGAAAGACAACATTTATAAATAAAATAGTTAATACATCATATCACACTTTTCACCAGTTTTATTTCAAATGCATGTTATCTTCTATTGTAATAATAATTAATAAACATATAATTACTACAAGATCAATTAAAGTTAGTTTGAAACTGTTTTTGTTATTCAAATATTACAAAAAAATATTGGATTTGCTTTTGTTTAAAAAATACACGCCCAAATTCATGTTATTGTTGTGAAACTATAGGATCTTTTAAGTTCAACGTTCTCTTAAAACTGACATGTAGGCCTACTAAGGTGTCTCTTACACAAAAGGTGTGCAATCTGTACGCCCTGCATTGGCAATCCTTAATTTACACCTTAACAAATTAAAACATTGAGACATAATACTGATTATTTACATAACATGCACGCCATGTGCAGTTTACTATATTTAAACTACGTCCGACTATTGGCAATTGTCGTTTTTCGAAGGGTGTACGGATTTTTATGGCCGTCTTGAAGCTCGTACACCCTGATCCACGGACGAAGTGGTGTAACAGCTACCAGACAGTAATAAAAGTCCCAATACTCTGCGAAAAACGTAAGTGACGAATATATTATCCTTGTCTGAGATAATAATTACTTTAAACTAATAAAAAAAAAACAGGTGCCCCCGTCTATGTTTGGTTTCGATCAATTACCTCCCCTGACTGTGTTGAAGTATGATACAGGGAGTTAGTTAACGGCCAAGACCAGCGATTTTCGAACAGATTTCCTTATTTTCTATGATGTGCAATGTTAAAGATAAATGTCCGTATGTTATGGGTCCCAAAGTCAGTATAACGCAAAAAGAACTATTTTGAACATTGGCAGTGACGTCACGGGTTCATACACACAACGACTTTAACATTATAGTAAATGCGAGCTTATACAAAAAAGCCATTTTTTATGCTGATACTTAACTGTTTTGAAACTTTTATTTCCCAAAATATTATCTCCATATACATAGCAACGGATTTCTAAAATATGTGTAAATACGTGACCAACGGACCATGACGTCATCCGTTATATATGCTCATTTAAGACAAATACAGTACGGGCATATCTCATTAAAATGGAAAATAGTGAAATCTGATTGAAAATCGCTGGATTTGTAAATTTTGTCTATTTTCTTTTCTTAAGACAAATAAAAATCTAGTTACCATAGTGCATAATATCTGAAAACATATACAAATTTATTTTATGGTAACGACCATGTGAAGAATATTTTTTCTTGAACGAGAATTTCGAAATGTTGAATATTATTGCCGTTGCCCTTCGGGTTAACATGATAGCAGTACATGTTTAAAGTTTATATCTTTCTATAAGCTTCTCTTGAGCGACTGTAGTAGAGAAATAGCCTGGCAAATATGAAATAAAATAGATGTACAATTGTACAGAACTGATAGAATGACACTATTCAGAACACAGTCGCAGGAATGTTGTGTAATAAACAGACACATGATGAGTAGGCCTATACTTGTTCTCTTCCATTTTTATCATACAAATCATTTGAAATAACAATTTTGCAGTTATACCTTAAATATAACGCCTCACAACAGCATGTATATTGGAGTGTCGGTCCGAGAACTTAATATCTTTAACAGCTATCTGAAATGTCAGCTGGCGTCATAAATAGAACCGGCACACTCTTATTTAGCTGAAAGCACAAATATATCTCAATAACAAAAGGAATTTGACATTTAGATTTCCTTCCAGATAAAACATCAAGAAAAACACATTATTTTGCCAGGTATTAAACACGCTCAAGTGACGAATCAGATTAGCATATATCTTGTTCTGTAACATTATTTGTCTTCTAAAATGATTCGATTTCTGTTTAAAACGGCAATAGTGGGATAAATTCAACTTATTCACACAGAGATATGGGTGAGCTAAAAGTTATTTTGGAATTAAGGTTTGTTGATGAAAAAAAAAAAAAAAAAATATTAATATTAATAAATATAATAATAATGATAATAATAACAATACAAAATAATTATATTGATGATGCTTTTTGTAATCCAAGATTGTCATTAATAGATATGCTTTTTTTAAATAAATTAAATTAGACTTATATTTGTATGAAAACAAAGTAATTGGTATTTTCTATTTTGCCGACCATGCTACCTGGATAATCACTGGGATTTGTCAAAATGCAATTACATCATAAGGCACCGTGAAACATGTATTTTTTTATACACTAGATTGCATGCAATCACATAAAGGTCTCTCCGAATATAAACGTTAAATTAAAATTAAAAATAATCAACACATTAGACCAATTAAACAATGCTATATCTCTGTCACAGCTCTTTCCATTTCTATTGTTGGTAAAGCGGCTATCGTGTGCATGCGTTGTAGTCGCCTTTTTTCTCTTGCCACTATAGTTA
>JAVFBZ010005500.1:20641-56133 GCA_032466195.1 Katharina tunicata
TATGTCCTGCTAATTCATGAAGATTTTACAAAAAGTTGAGCTCTACTAAAATTGCAAGTCTAGACAACCAAGTAACTGTCAACATTTTTTGACGATGTCGTTTCGCAATGAGCTTTTTTGTATGTTACCATCTGACACTTTTATTCGTTTATTTAATTTGGGGTTTAACGACGTACTCCGGGGTCTTTTACTTAGATGGCGGCTTTGATTTACCGCTGAATGGTGGAAAACCGGGCAGAAACCTGGTAAAACACCCAGTTATGGCCCTCCCATTCTTCTTATCGTTGAAATAGTTCTAGTTGCAGATAAACATGACACACTCATGCTCTGACAACGCCCTGCACTTCCCGTCACTCTTCCATGACCGATTAAATAATCTATAGGCATAGCATTGAAGCTGAACACATACTGTTTATGTGTATATGAATAAGATCACATTTTATCATGCAAAAAGAATATTATATAGATACAACCTTTTCAAACCATATTTAATGATCAATAAAATTTAAGACCACAAATGTACTTCCATTTAGTCCTAAAAATCTTCCTTCTTTTCATTTCATACTTAAATGAATCCTAGAAAGCAAAATCTGTTATTTAAAAGATTAAATAATCAATTTGTGCTGTATATATACATATTATGTCATATTATGCCCGCTAGCGTAATGTCTAAAAGTATTTTTGGTAACGATTTCTCAGTGACTGCAACAACTTTCTCTACTTAAATGGTATATTCAGGAACGTTAAAACGTGTTTTTGTAACACTTTAGAATCATATAATGTTTAGAAAGGGCGATAAGAGATTTAACCAAATGACATACGATACTTGTGGTAAAATATAACCCCAGACTTAGTCTGACTGACGGGATTCCGGACCCTCTGAGTCATGAGATATACAGAAATAAACTTTGACCTCAAACGGCTTGAAGTTTCTAAATTGCTCGCTTGGCAATACAATATAAAACTTTGGCTCGCAATCTTCTAGATTTTAGCAATTCTTATATACTTATCTTACAAATTTCATTAACATATTATATGCATTTAACTTTAAAGACTAGATTTTTTTTAACTTAATATTATCAATTTACCTCCTTAAATTTGTTTTATTTGTTTGTTTTTTTAAAGAAAAGTTTACAACTTAATTCAGTATATATTCATGTGTTACATTCAGATATCAAATCAGTTAATCAGTTTTTTTAAAGAAGTTATTGAAAATAAACTGAATTAATTTTTGTTTTGTTATGGTTGACTGTTTGATTGTGAGGAAATATTTAACCAAAAGCTCACTGGTGCGACGAAATATTGCAGAACCGCTATTTTAACTTGTGTGAAATGTTGGTAAAGTGGAGGCGTTCGGAGCATATGAAAAGGGGACAGCGGAACGCTTTGGTAATAAACGGCAACCCCCTGTCTGTGTTTTAGCGTTGACTATCCCCATAGAATTAAAACCCAGTAAACATCACGTCTGTGTAACTCGATAATATTATCCAATATTGGCCCGGCATATCTGTTTCTGTTCGTTGATTGGTCACAAGGGGGGGGCCATCTGGATATCGACATTACTCCACTGTTAATTCCCACAATGCACCAGTAGGCTTAATAAAAACTCATTTCGGAATGGCCGCAAAAGAGACATGTAACTTCACAACACATAAACGATAAAACAAAATACCAGTGAAAACAAATTTTATGAGATTTTAATGTTTTTGAAAATAACTAGGAAGGAAAATTGTTTTTGTTTGTATTCACTGTGAGTTGGATTACCTTTGAACAACTTATCAAATACGTGGAGCTACATTTATAGCAAATAAGAAGACAACGAAATCGAGATTTTTTTTTACCCTCAACAAAAACCCAAATTTTGTAAACGGAATCTTTTCTGGGATTCTCAAAATTTGGATTCTTTAAAATACTGAATAATGGCGTCGATGAAAACTCATCCTATAACAGCGATCCAAAAATGGATCCAAAATGCATTTTCATTAAAAAGAATTGCTAAATCTGACCTTTGCTCAAATGACACACATTTCGAGACAATTCCTATTTGTTTCAATATTAATCATTCTGAAGCACGAGTCGGTATTTTGTCTCTTTTTGGAACTTTGTCCGATGCTTCGCTGTTGTATTCCGTCTGATTGCCGGGCAAACCCCTGATGTACGCCCCGGGAACACACAGCGATTAAACCGTTCGGGGGTCAAAAGAGAGGCGCGGAAACCTCATTAAATTCGACCAGTGGTGATTGCTTTATGCTAATCAAGCCTTTTCACTTTTGGCGCGGTGTCAAAAATGACAAGCGTGCAGCGTGTTCTATATGGGAGCCGATAAAAGCTACATAGGGAAACAATATGGAACAATTAGCATTAGTTAAGCAGGTTGTGTGATGGTCCCAACGGAGCTCCGTAGAATATTCCAGCAATGAGTTTGATATGGGAGTTATATTGTACCGCAGTTGATCCCACTTAAACCGTTCATAATTCTGCCTGCATAAAAAGCGTTATCTGTCCGGGGTGGCTTCAGTGGTGCGGGTATACACGTGTGCTCTTTATCAGTCATCTCGAAATGGCATTAAAACTTCGTATACGACCTTTAGACGGGGAGCCGGCAAAAATACGAAAACCCTTCCTAAATTGTTCCGAGACATAACTTAATTCCTAGATATGAATAGATAAGAATGCCAAAACTCATTTTGAACTTTATCGAAATTGGCTAACAAGGTTTAGAAAAAAGAATATATTTATAGACGATAAAAGTAAATGAATATGAAATACAATTTCCTCAAACGCAGTATGAATTCCCTCAGACTAAAACTCTTACATATAAACGCAATGAACAGTAATATGGATTGGCTATATAAATGCTGATTAAACCAGTCAGGTTCATTTGCATATAGCGAGGCCCACGGGCTGATAACAGGCATTAAATCATACACATTAATTCCACAAAAATGATCTGAATATTCATGAGGTTAATGTAAATGAAGTCGATAATTTAATGCTTTTAAGCACAGCAACGTTAATCTATTATATATCAGAATTCAGTCTTATAGAACTGTGTATTACAAGTTATAAATGTTACAGAACATGGCGATCAACGAATATTATTAACCCAAATGTTCCATAGAGAATTGAATTAATTGTGAATATTTAATGTTATAATACAAGGCAATGACCATCGGGGTGTAGAATATTACTGATATTCTCAACTTCAAAATATGAGTTAAAATGATATTTATTATGAAATCAAATTTAATTTTTAAACCTGTTTGTTGCTCACCACAAATAATGATGTTAAAATATTATCGTCTATATGTCAACCTTCCTAACCGAAGAGGGAACAATCTCTTGCTGAATAAGCACTTTCTTTATGTTGAGACTCTCTGGGCTAAAAATTGGGCACTTCGCCCCAGGATAACCACATGGGGGAGAAAATGTTTACCATGTGAATTTCCAGTCATAACGGAGGCCGCTGTAACCTTAACCCTAGCGCTATGTTCCCACGACCTTACCCCACGGTAACTAAATTATCAGCTGCCCTAAACCATGCCTCAAGGTCAACAGAGAGAAAAAAGTTCTGCTCAAATTTCAGTGACTTCCAGACGACTTCTCCGCAGTTGCCATGGTGACCCGTTCTTCCTCATTCAAGCAGGTTGTGATGACGTCATGTTACATCACAACCAGGCTGAACAAGGAGGAACACGTGTCCCAAGTAAAACGTCACTTCTTCTTTTTTCGCTGCATGTATGTATCTGCGTGTGTAGTGAAATGAGTAACGTTCTTGAACACAATTTGATTCAGAGACAGAAAGCTAACTGTGAATCCAAGTTATAAATGTAAAGACGTAGCAACCTTCTCCCACATAAAAATAAGAGTTTTCATAGAGAACAGTTAAATAAGTAAGATAAATTCTAAATAATAATAGCGTTTTGGAGAGGATCTGTTTGGTTCATCCATATGGAACGAAAGGCATATCCATGTGTACTCTCAAGAAATTGACGCACATAACAGATGTGTGCATTTTGGCGCCAATTCATTTATTTTGAGAGTCGCGACGAAAACCCGTAGACAAGTAGGAGTATGGTAGTTTTTGTCACGAAGCCAGCTAACCGTTTTGACAGATTATCATTGAAAAAGTACCCTCAAACATTGAAAATCAATACGAATACGTGAGATTTCCACAGCCGTAATCTGCTGTTTGAAGACGATGACATGTCGCCTAGTGTTAAATGATAGCCGCGACTGAGCTAATTCATCCCACAACTACAGTTTAAACATTACCGACTTATTCCCAGCTTTAGTGGAAATGGTTCGGCTTCTGGTGGAGACGGAGATCGGAAAAATTCACGCAGAAAAAAGCACAACCTAACTGTTAGGGAGATAGGCCTGACGCCACAGTCTTTGCCAACATAATAGAAATCCAATCAAGTTTAGACGGGACACTTAAAATAGCCTCTGATCAGTCGAACAGCTCAATGAAAATTCAGACCACGATTCCTATTCAAGCAAACCATTTACAGACTCGTCAACGAGGTTTAACGAGTTTTTTTCTTAAATGTTCTTTTCCCTACAGCAAAATGAGAACAGTAACACAGATTTGTGTAAGTAAGAGTTCAAGGGAGGTATTGTTATGACACACAACCGTCAACTACATGTAGCCAAAGGGCATAAAGAACCAAATCAATCCAGGAATCTATTCCATATAATGTCCTTGAAAATGCTTAGGTCGAATAAGAAATGTGAAGGTATTCAGACACGCATGCACAGTATTATTCCAAATTCCCCAAAATATTTCTGATAAGGCATATAATTTGAACAAAGAATACAGCTCTGATTGTTATCTAGTCAAGAGGGCAATCAAAATCATCTTGCTCTTATTATATAAATCTAGACAGAAAAAATGAGTTAGTTTCGGTCGAAACATTCGAAAGAAGAACTCTAGGAGCAACACGGCCATAGTCCTAACTGACTGCAGGTTGAAGTACCTACTGCTATATTGAGATATGGAGGGCAAATCGGTCTCTGTCAGACGTAAAAAAATAGTCGTTGAAAGACACCAATTTATAAAAAAAAATAACAGACTGGACAGATATGTACCTGTAATTTGTTCTTCCTCATTTAAGTAAGTCAGATTGAAGTATTTCTTCGATGTGCCGGAGTCAACAATGTTAACAATCACAATTATTTTTAAAGACCCGGGCCATTGACTGGTACTTTATGTTCAAAATTTTCGTGACTACTTTATACGGTAATTTTGTTTGGCTGTCTTTTATAATACACATTTGTACGGCTTCTTCGCTTAATACTGTTTGAAGATTTAAATGCAGTTATAACCATTCTAAAGTTAAAATTCTTTTTTGCTCTCCACATTAATCAATGAAATCTATGAAAATTTTACTTTGGGCAATTTGGTTGCTTACTACAAAGGTTGTGGGTTCGATTGCCCTAAGAGGATCTCTGCAATACGAGTCTGCAAATTTGTTGAACTATTTTCTGTCGTAAAAAAAACAAAACTTTTCTCAATATATAACTAAATTTCTAGCAATTTATCGAACTATTTAGATTTAAGCGACAAACTGTTTGAAAGTGGCATGTATATGTTTTGTTTTGCTTAAGAATGTCACCCATACAAGTATTATATTATATTTCATAAACAGCTTCTAAATGCCATTAAAAGTGGCTTAAGGTTTTTAAAAAATGAAAGGTGTATCCTACCTGAAAGTTAGTGTTCGTTTGTTCACCCATTTGGACGGGGCCAGCGTGAATCTCTTCTTTCGGCGGGAGTGGAAGTCATTCCGCCCCACAAAGTCGGTGTTTCCGCACCTTGGTTTGGCCATGAGAGCCAGGGTCCTGTGGTCCACGGTTCCAGTCTCTGGGATCCTGGCGAATCTCTGGAACCTCTTAATGGCCTTTTGGAAATCTTGAGGGGCCCGAATAGTGTCGAGTTCCTGGCTGGGGCCGGATATATAGCCATATCTTGCCAAAAATTCCTGAAAAGAATCCAAAACAAGTTTTAGTTTCCCAAGAAAAATATACAGCATAGTCATTTATATTAATTAACATGCAGGAAACATGACATGATATACACCATAAACAAAATATATAAAACAATTCTTTAAAATGTACAGATATGCAACCATATGTTACGAAAACATTTTACTTGAAACAAAAACTCAACAACCACATTTTGACCAACTGGAAACACAGAAAACTAACCGACACGACCAATAACACTTTCAGAGGAATTGCGCAGAAAGACAATTATGTAGTCTTATTTCTTTCTACCAAAATAAACACGACATAGTAAAGACATAACAAAAAATCTCTCAAGGAAATTATCAGATAAAACCAACAAAGGAAACAATGCCACCATAACTACTCAGCAATGTTTTCAAAGGAACATTGCCTTCTTTTAACTTCCTTTGGCAATGAACTTTGTTATTGCAATACACAATAGTCTCGGATATAAAATAATATAAAAATGGGTTTCGCAGAATATTGTTCATAGAAACTGTCACCTTTTACTGCCTTTTAACGAGATGGAAAACAGAGAAAGCAATAATGTATTTTATAACTACCCCACGATCTCTTGAAAAGACTTGCTACACGAACATAAAACCCACTCCGGCCTTCAGAATTCGATTGTCAAACGGTTCCGAATTGCTTTCAATGTCTCTCACTCCTTAACAAGAAAAGGTCTTCGTCTCTACTGAAGTTGTAGAAGTCAATGAAGCGCTTT
Source organism: Katharina tunicata (assembly GCA_032466195.1). Classification (NCBI taxonomy): domain Eukaryota; kingdom Metazoa; phylum Mollusca; class Polyplacophora; order Chitonida; family Mopaliidae; genus Katharina; species Katharina tunicata. Next base: position 27,375 of record JAVFBZ010005500.1, read on the forward strand.
ACAGTTGACTCGGATATAATTTGTCACTACGGTTTGACGGACGACAAGAGCTTGAAAGAGAAGGCTTCGCGCCAACATAGATCTCCGCATCTGAAAACTCATTTAGAGCACCCGAAACCCAACCCAAGACTAAAAAATGACGGCAATGGAGACTGTCAGTAAATCAGTCAAAAACCGGCGAGAGAATAAAAAAAATTGTTCAAGGTCTCCAATTTCAAGTCAAAGACGCCATAGGAATGTTCTAGAGAAGGTCACAAAGCCCCACCTAAGTACTTAATGCTTAAACAAGGATTCCTATTTACTAAATAGTACACTATAAATTGTCGTCCATTTGAACAAAAAGCAGAAAAACTGCTTCAACCGACAGCGAATAAAAAATACACTTTTTAAAGAACGATAACATACTCTAAAGACAGCTTAATAGAAAACATATGGTACCAGTTTCTAAGACTATCCCAGAAATGAATTTACAGAAACTTGCAGGGTGTTTAAAGAGTGGTCTTAAAACGGGTCTTACGGCATGCTGGACTCGGTGGTGGCAGGCAGTGGTCCGGCTGGTTCCACGGACGCTCCTCTAATGCCAAGTGGGGGACAAGAGGCAAGCATTCTGAAGTAACATTCCCCTAATTCCGCTAGAGAAAACTAACCAATTCCTGAAGTGAACCAGTTGATTATTCACAAACACCGATAAATTATGATGAACATGGTTGTACTGATCTTATTGATTCGCGCAATAGGCACGACATTGGTCCAAGGGAAAGCACATTCCTTGCCTGACGGACTGCCCTATTTTCCACTGACCAGTTACAAATGGGAGTCCCTCGTTTCCTTTCACCAGGCGTGCCCAAACAAACGCCGTGATAAATCGCCCTTAATTTTGCCACTGTTAGATTTTGTCGATGGCGGCTATGGGACATTGGAAGAGTTTTGGAACTAACGGCTCGGGGCGGGTTACCATAGGTCAATTAGATGGGGACGTTATACACTGTTTATCTTAACATGTTTAAGCAAATAAAGGGCTGAGACAACCCATCTATTATTTCTGTTGAACAAATAGACTAATGAATCAGTTTGCGATGAAGTGGAAGCCAAATTAAGCCCAGTGTTTCCACAAAGCTTCAATGAAGTTCTTTTCCTTGGCAATTCTCTCAAATCCAATCAAGCGACTAAATGGAAACAGCCAAGCGATAAACTATCCCCGATTAGGCCTAAAACATTTTAAGCGCTCAAAGCATTTTGGTTTTGTTTGCGGACAAATGGAGACAATCAGTGGGGGTAAACCGACTAAATTGTCAAGAATTAATCGAGGATGCTTCCAAACTATTAGTAAAAAAAGGCCCCCTCTTCTCTTTCGGCGGTTGTGGGACAGAACGATCAAGTCTTGTCGAAATGATTATAAGTTCATTACAACTGCAAAATCTTTTCACAATTTACTGACCAGTTAACCAGTTTTGCCAAATTAGGGCCGATTTCAAAGGGACGTTATGATTGATATAATGCCCTGCCTAGTATTAACCCGAAGGAATGCCCCGGGGGTAAAACTAATACGTTTATCCAACAAGTAACTGAGGACCATTAACTGATGTTTTCCATTCTATGTGGCCGAGTTTCGTGGTAAACAGTCACAAATATATTAACTTTATATATCTAGGTCCAATTCAGTTGAACATTTCAGTAGTTTTCGTATACATTTTTCCAATTAATGCAAGAAAGTATATTCTGATATCTGCAAATATGTAGTTTAGTTACGCGAAGCTCAGTGAGCTTATCTTATACGACACATTACGCACATATATAAGGTGGAGCTCCAATATATAACACGTTGTAATTATTTGGTATAATGGCATCAGCGTGAACAGTACTTTGTGTAAAATAAACAAAGTTGAGTTGCAGAATGGTTCACATAATTTATGCGCTTTAACTAATTATGAGTAAAATACAACAAATACAATGGTTACTTATAGTCTCTTTAATGGCTATACTGGCATTATGTCCCTAATACAATTCAGGCTAAAGAAAATAGTCATAGGCTAACACCGGCGGGAAATGTATAGCCTATAAGTGCTTTCGGTTGGTGCTGAAAATACCAGCCAAACTGTGATTTCAAAACAACAACTAGGGTCGCCCGAATGCTTAATTGACGACCAAAATCATGCAATAAAACCAATTTATTGCCTTGAAGAAACGTGTTAGATACACCATGGATAAAATAAGCCCTATACTTTGAGCATGCTTCCTGTTTTGGAAGAGCGCTGTAGCTATTATAATACCAGATGTGGGAGATTTCATAGTTCACTGATATTGTTCCACTTGGCAATAAGCGTATACTGGCTAATGAAAAACATATGTTAGTTCATAATTAAGTTTTATACTGGCTAATTATTACTTCATTCGCTGGTGGTAGGGCTGTCAGGACATCAAACAATCTTCATTGTTGGCGCCTAGATAATTAAATTTGAAAATATTTTTCTAGGAATATTACTACGTTACAGAGCAATGTTATAACAATAGTCGATGAGTTACTAAGGTATATGCAAGGTTTTAAGATGGGAAAATTCGAATTATCTCATTATTAAAACTTTCGCGATACCCAAACGGATATATTTTAAACTGCTTTCACTCCCATATACAAAAAGAACCAAAGAACAACGAGGAATGAGATTGACAGAATTATCAAATGACGATAATAGTTAAGTTTAGCTATAAATTATTTTGGAGAAAAAAAACAGCATATTATCCAACAATGTCAGGGTAACTAACTCATTGGTGCGTTTTATTTGTTGCAATCCAATATTTAACTCGATATTTATTTATTTTTTAAATTGTTCATGTTTGCAACACTCCAAAATAGTTCAAAAAGTGACTTATTTTTATTTTTTATTTTTTTGTTAGCAGAACTAAGCTGTTTGACAAGTAAGCGGGGCACAGTGACACTGGAGAAATTATGTCGCTATACCAGGCCCCATATACATGACCCCGTATCTTGTGATCTGAAACACTTGTTCATGGAGGCGCTTGATGCAAGAATTTGGAAACGAAAACATTTAATTAAATCCAATTTCTTTACTGATATGAATGATCAGACTTTTTGACAGCAAAGTGTTACGGTTTCTTTAAAAGCAGCATATCAAATACACACCCCAAAAAATCCCCCCAAAAATGTTTAAGTTTTTCACAATTAATCCGGTTAACGTATTTGAAAATGTAGCTTATTTGTGTATATAAAGTGCAAAAACTAATATTGTTTAAGTGACATAAGCTAATAATCCACACATTAATTAATTAAGTGCGAGTTAACCACGGTCGTGATCTATTTCATAGCTTATTATATGATTATTAATTTAAACACACTTTAGACAATCTAATTTTCTTTGAAGAAACAATATCTATAGCTTCAAATCATATATGTTAAGAAACTATTTTATTTACTTTAACGTTAACGCCGTATTTATGGTTATTTCACTGTTTTGAGGGCGGTTTTGCTTTGTGGCATTTCCGTTCTTTATCTATAACGTTAAGAGCTTAACTTAACAGATAAGCTAACCAGTTCCTGTATAAAGACGTTGTGAAAACCAGTCATTGCTCGAAACATTACAAAAATCTGTACGGGTATTTCGAAGTTTCGCGACCAAGCAACAAGTGGAAAAATATTCGCCACAGCGACATAGACGACTTCTCGGTGGTACTAGGTTCCCACGCGGTCTTGGTATATTTTATGCTCGCAAGAAATGCCATCAAAACGTCCAAACGATTTAGCAGTCAAACGATACAAACCACGTTAAATCAGTTTTGCGGGGTGAGAAAGCGAACAGGAACTTTACAGGCCGCATGCAGACCCACTTACAGAGTAATCGTACACCGACAAGCTAGGCGATTCAAGAATAATTAATTGACGTTTGACTGTAGCGTGATGAGTGTAAATTCAGACCACATTTAAACAATTTAATTAAATTCTCAGATAAAACGATTATTAAATTATTCGACACTTTCAACATCAAAGAATTTGAGCGCATTTGTCGAAACAAGTGGAACTTATTGTCAGTTTTTTTTGAACGAATTGCATAAATGAAGTGTCCATTTAAAACATTTTTCAAAAGAGGATAAATTTGATTGGTAAAAACGATTCAAGAAAGAATCGTAGAAGAGTCATTCTTACTTCAATAGCATGCTGTGAAATGTGCAGAATTGATAAAAAAAACAAATAACTAAAGGGAAGTAATAAAAAAACACAGACAAAAGCAACAAATCCGTTTCATTTGAATAAAACTTGATAAAACTTCCCAAAAAATTTTTAAATTTCAATTTTTGTTAAATATTTTGGCTGCCCAATGGTATACAGTTCCCCGTGAAGACAATAACATCTCTATCCCTGATAGTCCGTGCAGAAGTTCAGCCTCGAAATTCGGAACTGTATAACAATTTCTGTGGAACATTATGACGCTGATTATTTATATTAGCTCTAACAGTGCTCGACACTTGCTGGAATAGTTTTATGGCTAGTTTCCGATTTCACCATTTCCGAGACACACCCAGAAGCTTTTTAACCTCTTCGCAGAGGCTGAGTTCTGGCGACAGCTGCTTGTATACAGCAGTATAGGCTAGACTTTGATGACGTGTCGATTGACAAACTGGAGCTGCCGATTGACAAAATGGCGGTGCCTACCATCATGACAAAAATCGCGGCGCCAAATACCGAAATGGGAATGCATATAAAGAAAATGACTGATTCAAATTATATATAGTTTTGCAGAAAGTTTGTAAACGTATGAGTTGCTCAAAAACGAAACATGGACACACACAAAACCTTTGAGTTCAAACTCAAAACATTTACCAATATTTTCATATTTTCATTTGGAAATTGTCTACATAGGTCCATATCACGTGACCGTTTAATGCACCATAATACTCAACGGTATTTCACTTCTATGCCCCGTGTGCGTAACTTGTATAATTGGTGGAAAGCCAAGAGGAAACCTCATGATAACCACTAAAGGAGATGTGGTTAAGTGAACTACCGTATCGCAACGTATAGCAGCCGGTGACTACCCGTATATACTTAAGGTTGACATGCGACTCATTAATTGCTCATGTGCTCTCTGCGCATCAGGAAAGGTGCATCAGGAAGAATTTGATTAGTCTCCTAGTCAACCAACTGAGACATGCCGCACACGTCAATATTAAAAAGGCCTTGGAAAATTATTGTTCTTTTAGAGCCGTTTTCAAATTTGTATAGTTTGATTTTCTTGATGTAGCAAATCATTGCTAATTATCGTTTCAAATTCAAGTATTTGGTAAAATAATATATCCTATTCATAATTAACTTTTTTTTTAGTACGAATTTTTCGCCAATGACGAAGATATCTCGATCCGAAGGCAAACATATTCTCTCTATAAAATGGTGGTGGTAGAAAAGAGAGGCGTCAACAGTTGGGTAAACTTGCTACTTCAGTTACTCCCTGAGAGGGCTAGGCATGTGGGGCTCTTAAAATGACACCCCAACGGTCCAACCAAAACCACATGTCCGTTAGAGTTACTGGAACACCCGATTCCCAAGGGCTTGAGATCACTGTGCCCGGCTCAATTTCCACTGCTCGAATTTCCCAGGGTTTATTATTTGTACAAACCAAAACGTTTTTGTCAGTTTTAGTCTTGGGCGCTTATAGTGCTCTAAATCGATGTTAAACTTATGTAAAACGACTGGTCCAAATAGACAAAGTTAAAAAATAAAAGCAAACAGTAATAGCGTTTAACCCAGTTCGTGAAAAAAACAACAGTATTTAATATTCGTTTTATTTGTAGTATACCAAACATTCATTAAATGTTCAAAAATATTTTTGATATGGAAAATGGTTTATGAAAGAACAGTAAAACTCTATTCTTTTAAAGATATAACAGGCACTAATAACATTGAAGGGGTTAACATAGACATGCTGTACATACCAATAAAGGTGTTCTCGCTTCCACATGGAATGGTATTATATTTGGGATATATTAAAGAAATGGGGATGTAAAAAAAAATGAACGCACAAGTTTAATATTAAGCAAACTGTTTATGTAAGAGGCGGAACAAAGTAAGCCTGTTTGTGGCGCTTTTGTTATCCATATTCTGCGAAACATGAACAAAAATGAGAAATGACCCCATACTCTCGGGCTAATCAGGCAAAACTAGTATTTTCTAGTAAGCGAAAACAGACGAACAGTAGCTTACAACAAATATATGTTCCGAATGGACTATGCAGTTCGTTAGAATTTGTTCTGTTATGTACATAAGAGGAAATCCAGATGGCCCCCATATCGGATTCTCGATAAAATATCGGAAATAAAATTATAAATAATATCAGACTAACCGTAATTATGATTTCTTTTCCCTGCAGATTTCACCGTTCACAGAACATTGTCGTCTGCTGAATTGCCAAGCAACGCGCGCGTGCTTTCATTCCATTCATCCATTGGTGCCTGACTCGCCCGGCAACGCTCGTGACCGCAGTCTACATGTTCTGAGAGGAGCTCCATATATTGCGGTCTTTCATAGAAGGACTTTACAAATGTGATCTGTGGTCTTTAAACTCGCTGTTTCACTGGTTATTTTCTGAGGCCCGCATGAATTCAGTTCCGTTAAGGATCTTGACTTGATTGTTAGTTATCAGATGATAAGTCAAATGAACTGGCACAAACACAAGCACTCACATAGGCATATTCCCGGACCTAACATAAGTCAACATGCCTCTTAACTACATGCGTTTCCGGGTTTACTTGAAGTTTTCATTAGATAAGTTATCGTGTTAAAACCAACTGCAGACTTTGCTTTGTATTTAGGTTATAAGCTTTAATTAGGCTACGTGCTGGGCACACTTAAAAAACGCCCATGAAATATGGAGGAATAAACAAAATAGTTGTTTCAATTGCACATTCACTGTTTTACTTCCAAACGAAGTATCGATGCTTAAAGTTGACTATTATGGCCAATTTGTCAAAAACAGTATTGCACTTTTTCATAGCACGTGTACACTGATTGCAATTCAAGAGTATTGTAATACACATAACAACTCAAGCGAATTCACTGATAATGAGTAGCCATAATACTGTTTGCTAGGATGTTTGGTGTTTAGAGTCGTACTGTTAGACGACCTAAGATCAAACATTTACCATTATATGAGTAACACAGTTAAATGTTTCACTATACTATTGACTATACTATTGAGTACCATTGAGAACAACGATGATTCCTAAGTCACATGGACAACAAATAGGGCTGCGATTTGGTTTATCAAGAATTCCTATAGAGGTATTACAAGTTTCTGAAGATATCATAAGGCGAATACATTTGAGACATATAAATAATCTATGTAGTGTAGACAATATATAGGGCTGCGATTTGGTTTATCGACACGGGATATGGCGGATATTTCCGGTTTCTGAAAATGTTAGGCAAATATGTTTGAGAAATAAACTTTTGCCTTTCTTGTGCTTTCACCCTTTATCAAAATCATACTGCACTGCAAAGGTAGTATAGGCACTAAGATCTTATAATAAATAAAAAGACAAAGAACTTTGTAGATTTTAAGGTGTATTTCGCAGATCAGATATTTTGGAGATAGTTGTAGATGGTGTGATACCTAGTTTTTGTTTTGATTGATAATCGTCGTTGTACTCACTGGTTATCAAGAGCATTGTCTCTATTCATCTAAGAAAGAATTTCATTTCAATATTTAAAATATTAGTGTTAATAAAATAGTGTTTATATCCCGGACGAGTCCATAAGTGTTTACAGCACGACCGGAAGTAGATCAACGTGCGTGAATTGCGGATAAGAATTAGACTTCCGGAGGACAATTGACACTTGAGTTTTGACACGATGTGAGAATCCTATTATAACACCATTGGGCAATGTGTCTGGAACAGTTAACTAAAATAATAGAAAACCTCTGTGCGTCTATATTTCTCAGGAAAAAACATTTTAAGTAAGTCATTGATCCCTAAATGTTGACAAAAATACCGCGCAAAAACTATACTAAGTCAGGGATTAAAAAAAGAACTTATTTTTTAGAGCATGTTTGGACACTTCTGGAATGCAATTCTTGTTGCCAAATTGTTGAATTTGTGGCAAGCGCATTAATCAAAAAGTTTAAGAAAGGGTGTTTGGAGTTTTTATACATATGCATTTAATTCATCAGAGTTATGTGGCTTTAGAGACAATGTGGTTAAAACGTCTGCATTAGCCTTATCATTTTAATTTAGCCAATGTATTTCTGTATGTGGACTGTATGTCTGAAATTCTGATGATCATTTATCAACATTCATTTCCCTATACATCAAATTATTTATAAATTCTTTATCGTTATTGTTTTAACTGATACTGTTGTTATGAAATAAGAACGCTCGTAGGCAACTGTATTAAACTTACTCATAATCATTAATATAATGATAACTTTCTTAATTACTGCTATTTTCACAAAAACAATGAATTCGGAATCATCTGTATATCATCATTTTGTAAATATCTTGTTTAAGCGGCATTTAGAAGCTGGGTACAAAACAAAAACATAACGACTAATATGTATTTTCTTCTGGGTATATTGGTATTTGTTTGTTTGTTTGATTAGTGTTTAACGTCGTACTCAAAGGTATTTCATTTATATGACGACGGATTCTCCACATCTTAATCTGCTCTACTCAATACGGCGGAAAACCGGGAGGAAACCTCGTAAAAACCGCCCCCGCGACTGCCGAAGTCACCTCGTGTGACTCCCTCATATACCTCAGGTCCACTGGGAGACTCGAACCCGTGCGGTACATCGAAGGAGGATCTGCAGTCAGAGGGTATATTGGTAAGCTAACATACCCAGAAATTGAAAATCCATCTTAGTCGTCATGATTTTGTAAATAAGCAATCATCCTACTAGGGCAACAAGCATTCGATGAGAAGTATGAGACTGCCATGAGTAGTTAATTAAGACTGGCAGCAATTAGATAAAGGACTGAGGAGTTAGAACTCCCCTGGTAACTGGAAGGTAAACTGAGAAACAATTGCTAGTTTGTGCAAGTCGCAACTGTCAAGAAATAGTGGTGTTATGCAATGGAAACGGTGCTTGGCCTGTAAGCCTATTTAGGTACTGATTGATTACAATCTAATAAATCGAAAGCGATCTCTGTCGTCAAATTGTCCTGGACAGACGAGTGGCAGAAGTTGACTCGAAAGGAAACACAATAGCTGACAATCAGCGAGAGACGTGTTGACATTCAGGCCAATTCAATAAGAGTAAACGAGGCTGGCAACAATCCGATATCCGAACTGATCTAGAGCAGAATTGAGATTTTCTTTGTAAGCACTTATTTTTGTTAAATCTCTGTAAAATTAAAACAACAATAAGGGCATTTTCTGTGTATAGTACTCTTTAAAGTATATGTGGAACGAGTTTATCTCAACCAATCTCATGTATTTGTAAAATAAGCGGAATTGGTGGGTTAACGAGCTTTAGTTAACACTATCTTTAAAAGGAACAATCGAGACCATCGGAGCGTTAGATGGTTGGTTATTTGGTTTGTTGGTTGGCTGGTGAAGTGATCAGTTGATTGATTGATATGATTGATTGGTTGATTGATTGATTGATTGATTGGAAATGCACACTATATTATAAACGTCTGCGCAGTAATATTCATAAAGAACGAAAAAATAAATTTCATAAAATTGAAAGGAATTTAAGCCAGAAAGTCAAATTTCTTGGATTTTGGATTTCACCAAGGTGACATTTTCCTCAATCCTAAAGTAACACAATGATACAATACCATATCTGCCTAGGGCATGCTACAAGTGATATCGCCTGTTTGAATATTCACATCGACTCGAATTATGAGCTTCCCACAGAAACTTTTTACACTTTTCCCAACCAGCCATGCTAATCTAGTCTATGGAATTAATTTCGGGAAAGCAACAGGGAATTCATCAGGCGACACGGCGGCTCTCATATAACCCCAATCACATGAACCCTGCTTCCGGTTTGTGAGGAGTGGTCTCTCGGGAATGGGGTTTGTCGTCAAGAAGGAGACAGCCGAAAAGTGGAACGTGTCGCGCGACCATTGTTACAGTTTACTGTTACTAATTAGTTGAATGTAACGACAATACACGTGAACAAAAGTGGAAACTTTCATTATAGATTTTACCATTTGTAATCACAATTGAATAATGAATAGTGTCCTACACTGCAATGTAAAGAAATGAGCACCAATCATCGATGAAGTTCACAGACTGACTTTGACTGGTGATTGGCTGACTGACTGAAGCAGACGATACGAAACATTTCTCCAGAATACAAAACATATTTATTACTAAACTCGTCTTTTTAAATTCAAATATAGAAACCGTACATAGTTTTGGAACTTTGGTCTTATCATGGATTGCACAACTATTTTATCAATCATAGACCGTATTTTCTTTGGGAAAATGAAAAATACCGTATTCCTGTATGTGTAATAGAGTTTTAATACTCATTAATTATGTCCAGCATAATTGTGTGTAAATACATTTTTAAACTTTTTCGTATGAAAGGAAACTGGACTTCACTTGGGAAAAAAGCAACAATGAATCAGTCGCCAAAAGTACTAATTTCTCAAAAATGAGAACAGACAGATTATAAGTTTATCAGTAACGACAATAGTCATAAAAGTCCTATTGACCTATTTTTCTTCTGTTGTTCTTTAGTTGATTACCCATAAGAACATTGACTGACATTTTCTAAAAATTGCGGTTTTTATGTACACATTTAAGCACAATTCTGTTTATTTGAATTCCCATAATATTTTGAGATCTATCAATATTCCTATTGCATCATTTAGCGTTTCTTATTAGTTGGCTGGTATCGGTATCGATTTAAAAAAGAGCTAAACACTACTTGTAGGACGTGTTTTTTTTTTTTTTTTATTCACTTTATATTGATAGAGAACAGATAATTGCATATATCCATTAAAATTCAAACCCACCCATTTTTCATACACTTTATATGAATACAGAAAAAGATTATTGCATATATCCACCGTGATTCGAACCCACTTCCTTACGCATAAAAAACAAATATTGCTCAAACTGAGTTACATCTGCCAACAGGAGTGGTACCCAAAGGAACATACACCTACAGTCTCTCTATGTGAAGTAAGAAGACGAACGATTTATCACACAATTAAACATCCATACTACAAAGAATGATAACAGTTTTGTGATAATACTAAAGATAGGAAACACTGGTGACAGTATTACAATAAAAGCCATGTGATAAAAACAATGGGCTCGTGAATTAATTGCCTCAGCACGTGCCCGTAATTAGCAACAGTGACGTGTTAATTAATAACCATTGATGCTGGCGTTAATGACCTCGTTATGCGTCACTGCTCGCGGAGGATACCTTGGTGACACGAGAGACTTAACATAAGACGGGGCACCGGTAATGTATGGAGGGCTATAAACGTCCCGTATCTCCCGACGAAACAGGACACCGACCAACTTGAGAGTCAGTATGATTCACGAGACGTGCCACTTTGGGAACTGAACTGAAAAACACACCACTGTGCATCTATTTGCCCGCAACGTTATTTATACTAACTTTCTACCCATGTATCGTGGCGTTAAACATCAATCAATGAATCAATCTACTGATATATCGAAGGATACAAAAGTTCGAGCAAGTTACGAGTTTGAGCTATATGTGCTATCCCAAAAAAGCAAAACCACTGTGCAATAAATAAACGGACAACAGTACAATATAACAGTGTCTACGCGAGAGACATAGTCGTAATATGTAAGCGCAAAGCCAAGTTTTAACGTCTGTGGGCTCTATTTTTTACACAAATAAAGAGGGGAACATAATTATGCACGACAGCAAGACGACTAGCTTACTCGGGAACACAGTTACAACTTGTTCAGATCTCATCATTCAGTGGTCATCACTGTGAAATTCGGCTCTTTGCAATTGGGCCATAGATTCGATTCCAACAGAGGTTGTAACAAGTACTAAAACTGGCTCAACCCAAATCACTACAAGCGTTAACGGTTTGTGCGGCAAGAGGAAAAGTGGTTCACGGACGAGGCTAGCAGGACGGGAACAGCAGCTTGTGATAGGGGCTAACAGATGTTCTGGCCAAGTAGATGACTCCCGCCAAACATACATCCCCTTGGGCTTACAGAAAGAAAGAAAAAAAGCACTATAGACAGAACTACGATAGTTAATGTGTCATTTCCTGCCCACCATGTTTTTTGTGTGTAAATCATCTATTTTTGTTTATATTAAAGGTCTAGGAATAAAACACCTCGGCGTGGATATATAACTTTGATAATACGACAAATATGTTTTTTGAATGGTCAAAGTCAAATAAATGTACATGCTTTGAACAGTGTTTTGTAGTCTAAGGAATAAATTATAAACAAAATCTTCATAACTGGATATAATATGACAAGAATTTACTTGTCTGCAGGGCTCATCTAAGATATTTTTGTTCGCAGACAACCAACACACGTCAGTGCAAATTCCGCTTCGGGAGAATTCTAAATAGACCCCACGACTCACGTTTACAAATAACAAGGATAGTACACACAGATACGCTTAATTATGTTGAGCCATTGTAGGGCTAGTCCGTGGCTTACTTGGTTGAGCGTTGGACGGCTGAGTCCCCTTCACCGGGACCGGCATAGGTTCGAACCACCCTTTCGACCGTAAGTATACAAAGGTAGTTATCCAGTGGCAGCAGGAGATCGCTAAGTTGTTTTGACGAACTTTTTTCCCGGTGTTCCACCACACACCGACAACGCAAAGTCGTCAAATAAGTGAAATATCCTTGAGTACGACATTAAACACCAATCCTTATAAAAGATAAGTCATGATGCATCTCTTCTGTATTAATTGTGCTTTATAAAAGAAAATTAATGAACAGGAAGATATCGATAATGCATGCACTGGCCACAATAAGGTCTTACCGGTACTCTGCCTTATTGTTCGCTTCACTAAATTGAGTATGATGGCGCAATTTGTCACAATGAGTTATGACAGGAATGTTAAGTTATGACTGTAACTTGAAAGGAGACAACTCGCTGCCTAGCAAATTGCCTGTTCTAAATAGAGAAGGCCCTACCCTTTCTGACTACATGTACATGTCTATAAATAAAGAAAATGTACAATTTCTAGGGTACCTTGACCTTGTTAAGGCTTGGTGAAGTTTGGCTGATTGCATGGGGTTTTACGCCGTACTCATGGTGATTTAAATCATTATCTCGTGAGGGCGTGTCAGCCACATCGGTGAAGGAAACCCGCAGAATTAAAACAAAGGTAAACGCCACAATATATGATTGAAATAACCTTAAGACCGACGTTTAACGCTAATCGATTAATCAACCAATTAAACAAACAAACAAGCAAGGCATCTGCCGTTCTTAGTTTAAGAGCGTGTGCTGATAAGATTTGACCAGACATACATACAGACAGACAGGTCATCTAATGAGACACACCATAAACATTGTGTTGAAGGACGATGATAAGATAGTTTACTGATAGCCTGGCCTGAGCAGTAGATAGTTAGTTAGTTGTCTGCTGAGGTTTAGAACGAAGCGGATTTTCAAAGCACAACAAAGGAGTAAACTTTCTGTAGTTACAACATTATAGAACCAAAACATATAAGAGCCATAAAATGGTTTGAAAACCCAAACTAATGAATATCATTAAACAGACAAAAATCAAACTTATTTTAAACAAGACATGAGATATTTTGTAATTTCGGACAGGGAGTTGAATGGAACTTGTGTAAACCGACACATCAGGGGGCGGGAAAATTTGACAGTTTAGACAAGATGCCGGTATACACAAGTCTTTTTTAAACAAAGAGAAATTAGAATGCGATTTAACCCACTGGTATTTCACTTATTTGACGACATAGCGATGCTGGTGGAAAACCATGAAAAAAGAAATCTTGAAAAAACACCCTACGATCTCTGCAGTCACAAAGTTGTGTGCAAAATTAAATACCATTTTTTTTAGACAAGATCTGGCAGGCATTATTGAAATGCAACATTAAATGGGTTTGTATGTTTAATTGGTAACATAAGTTTATTTCACTCATATGACGGCGTGGCAGCCCCATGTGCGAATGAAACCACCCTAAACAACGCCGGACACACAGCAGACGCCACAGTGCATTTACAGGACGAAAAACAAGACACTACAACTAGTCGGCTTTTGACTGATGCCCATTCGCTCAGAGAGCACCAGGGCACAGAAGGCTCCCACCCAAAAACCCACCCGCCTAGCTAATGCAGAGTAAATGTATGCAAATTAATTTAACTTTCGGGTGGGGTCATTTTGCAAGACAATAGAGTTTTATAGCCTATTCACGCCCCCACGTTCCACCAAGATTAATAAACAATGATTTTCAGGGTGTCACTTTTGAAATAAAATGCTCACGTATTTAGCTCAAATTTGACGGCGGTGTTAATTACTTTAGGCCGAGCTATAATAATATTTGCTTATAACGAGGAAAGATGGCCTAAGAGTGTTTAGGAAAACCCTGCCTTATCGCTCAATGTCAGTTTCCCCTCTAAGTAGAATATCAAATATTATTAAACAGACGTATCTGGCACATCCGGTCGAAACTTACACAGCAGAGTCAAAGTTCCCACCATTTTTAGTCCTATTAATTTTGTCTAAGAATAACTGTTGGATGTGTATGAAACAGAATTGTCTAGTTTTTAATCAAGCTTAAAATCAATGAAAATGTGTTACTTCAAAAGGCGTATTATATTGCAACCAAAATATTTTAGATAGTCAAAATTGTTGGAATGGTTTCCAGTCGTACTCTTTCCTAGTTGAAGCTCTCTGGTTTCTTTGGAGATGGACTAACGAGAGTTCTAATTCAAGGGCGATAATCACTGCCGGCTAACTGCACATCATCACGCTGCGAGTTAATTGTACTTGTAGTTCTCTATTTCAATTGTCGGCGTTAACAGATAGCTGAATTTAATCCTTTCTGGTAATTTGAGAACAAGCAGCCTGTATTGAATTTCCAAATTAAGACAGACTCAATTATAGAAATTGTGAACGCATCTTTTTAAGACAAATTACACGATATGACATCTTGCAGAAAGAAAGCAGATACTGTTACATTTCATAAACACTAACTTGAGTCAAAGTTATGTTTATAAACGCAAAACAAAGCGGAATGTTTACGAAAACAAGACAAAAAAAGATACTTAAATTTTTTTCTTTCGTACAATCTAAATTCTCTTGATAAAGCATAGGAAACATTTAATTAAAATCACGAAATCTAAAGCATGTTGATTTTAGTTTTATATTTCACCATTCACAACAAAAAAAGTGTGAATGCAGGTGGAAAATAAATCCGCCGAAGAGGCCTTCTGACCAGCTGGACAGAATTTACCTCTAATGAAGAAGAGCAGTGAGTGTCGATAGATATACGAGGAATGGCAAACACGTTATTTTATGAATGGTCAGGGAATTCTTGGAGTATCTACTCTGGTATTGATAGAAACAGGAATATTTTCTCTGCCGGTCATACCGAAGATGTCAGCTAAAGGGCATGTTAGGTTAGACTCCGATACTGAGGAGGGAAAAGGTAACTGTATGTGTTTTCTTTCTGAAGGGCCGCGCCGTGGCACGATAGGTTAAGTGATTCATGGCTCGGAGATTGAATCTATTTTTGTTTTAAATATAAGAATACACATTTTTACTCATCCAAGTGATAACAATTATATACACAGAAAACATATCTGGGCATCTGGATAACAACAACATGGATGGTACGCCGTTATATGGTAAAATAATCTCAAGTAAGACGTAAAATCCAATCAAACATACCACAATAAACACTTCATACATTATATTTTTTACCCAGACAACATATATTTGTTATATTTGACGACAGAATTAATTATCTGTATATGATAAAATCAAGATTGTTTCTCAAACAGCAATACACGAGACACATATCTACATTTATAAGATTGTTATAAAGTGACATAGTTTCTCAACAGCTAATTATGCGACTCATATCTACATTAATAAGATTATATAGAGTCATATAGTTTCTCAAACAGCAATACATGTGGCACAGTCTACACTCCGTCGGTTATAGCGCTGGCCCTGCTAGCCAGAGACCCGCGTTCGAATCCCGGTGGAGGAAAGTTAAATTTTCTTTCTCTTCATATATACAAAAATATAATTGGCCTATTAAAACATTCTTTCTGAACTGGCAATCCTGAAGATGCCAAGCCAAGACTCGAGTATGTTCGGGCGTATTTCGGTGAATGGATGAGCAGGCAACCTACTGAGCATGTTTACGTTCTGCAATATGGCAGTGTAAGCAAGCATGTTTTCCTGACTCGAAAACGAACTTTCTGACAGCCGTATACAATACGAGGGGAAAGAGATCTATGTTTTCTGGGTCTATCTCTACCTATACCTGTTTCATTTCCTTGACCGACACAAATCCCACTTTCAATGCCAAAGTCAACGACGCAATCATCTTATGATAACATAGAAGTGTTAAATATGTCAAGGTTTGCGGGCGTTCGGAAGGCGCAGTATACCTGCAGACTGCAGACTAATGTGTTGTTGTTGTTGAGGAGAGATGGTTGCTGGATCGACAAGAGTTATCAGTCATGGTGTACAAGATTAAGTTTGTTTGACTGGGGTTTGGCGTCGTACTTAAGGTTAGTTCCCTCATATGACGGCGTGGCTGCCCAATGGGCGACCCCTTCAATAAACAGGACAAGGACAGGACACATAACAGGACCCTAAAACAACTCAACTTCCACTGACACCCATAAGCTCTGAGAGCACCAGGGCACAGGAAGCTCCCGCCAACCATCCACCATAAATTTTGCAAATGGTACCCGCTATCTTTGCAACCACAAATGAACACCCTTCGAACTCACACACAAGGTCGGCTGTCAGTACTAAATAGTGTTCACATTTTTATAAATATTGTATATGTATTGTTTATGGATTTACAACTCCTGTATTTATTCCGTGATAACGGAACATTTTGGTGTGGATACCTACACCTTTTTCAAGTAAAATGCACATTTTTGTTTTCATTTAAGAAAACTATTTCTAGCATTGAAGTTTATGTGGGGATAGCACACAATCGTATAATTGCTGAAGCTTCACAAGTTATGTACCTCTTTCCATTACTCTCGTCTCGTACGATTCGGACTATCTTCTCAAATCATGTATCATTGCGCACCCATGAGCATTTTATTGGATTGCGACATAAAACATAGTTCATTCCTATATATGATACAGCAGTTAAGCATCATAAGTCTGAATGAAACGCTGTACGCATAACTAAGCCAATTAGTTGTTTTCTCAAAAGTCAATAAAAAATATAGTTCTGATTTTGTAACACTGAGCACCGATCCATAAATCGCTTAATCTGCAGCTGTTTCCTTCGAAATGATATCCATACGCCTTAAAGGGCGTATATATAAAGGAATTACATCTCAACTCAAACAATATTAACTTGTTCGCCCATCACACCCTTTCCTGCTTCCAGACAAATAAGTTGTGTGCAAAATTGAATGCCGGATTTTTGAGCCAACGAGATTTGGCAGGCATTACCCAAATGCAATATTCAAAAGGTTTTTCTTAATTCGGGTTTAACGCCAGGTTATTTCACTCATGTGACGGCGTGTCAGTCCGTAATGTGAAGAAAATCACCCTTCACGACACTGTACACACAACATACCACAGGAAGACAAACAGGACACCACAACAAACATACTTCCCGATGTCCCTTAGCTGAGATAGCACCAGGGCACACTAAGCTACCACCCATCCACCCGCATCTTAAAATACCATCTGTTGTGACAATATAGCGTAGCCTTTACGGGTCTTAATTGCTAGAGACTGAGAAGTGCGTCCCTCCAATAAAGTATATCCTTTTTTGCAATTTGCATTTTACCCCAAAAATTATTCGTATTAGATTAGAATTAAATAATCCTCCGCATAAATCGCCAATCGTTCGTTATAAACTGAGTCCTATAACTTGGTATTTGATAGCTGAGTTCATTACTAAAGGTCTTTTCACTTCTTTAATAGTGGTGACAGGATTCAGAAAATCCGAACTACTTTATTATGTTATATTGTTTTTCTAACTGCTTATGACTGGTTTCTAGCGCAACTATGGACAAAAATACTAGTGTGAGGTCCTAGCGCTCCAAAGTGACAAGCTTCACCGTCAGACGACTGCATGGGCTCGAGCATGTTTCATTTGCCCTTCAGACACCGTTTCAAGCCAGAACAATGCCAGTGCCGGTTTCAGAGTGCCAGGCAGACGAACACCGAGTCTATTATCCATGTTGCTGTAACATTGATGGCATAAGGCGCCAGAATCATTGAGCGGCCCCGGGCCAAGCACACCGATTACCCACACAGGATCATTCCAATATAAAACCATCCTCTGTGTAATAAATTACATCATATTGCCCAGAGAGAGATCGTCAAGCTTAATGATTGGCCACCCAGATTGAATCCCCGGCTGATAACAGCAGATACAGCCTCTCTGTACACGATTGAAACTGATAGTCAGACTACTGGCGCCAAGTGTACGTAGGCGCCTCAGACTCAAATTTTGGAAGATTAAGATCGATTATTTATATACATAATTTACTCGTTATAATAATGACATCGAGAGTAATGGCAGCTCATTCCAAAGGACGGGGTTCGAATCTATAAAGAAGTAGTGTGGTTTTGTTCTAAATTTAAATTCTAATTTTGCGAGGTCCTGGCGAGTAAAGTATATATGTTTGATTGATTGGTTGATTAATTGGTTGATTGGTTGATTGCTTGATTGATTGCTTGATTGATTGATTGGGGCTTAACGTCGCATTTAAGAATGCCACAGGACAAGGACGAGACTCAAAACAGGGCGCCATAACAAATCAGCTATCGTTAACTCAGACGGCACCAGGGCACAGGAAGCTCCCGCCACCCACCCGCCGAATAAAGTAGAATAGGAGCGTTAGTTACGGTGATTATTTAGCATATCGTAGTGACTAATTACGTTATGAACTGATTAATCTTTTGTTGCGGAAAAACGAGAAAAACGAGAAGTTCGCCAGCAGAGTTTGAATAATTCTCATTTCGCTTGGACAAACAGCCTCATATCAAAAACCGTTTGATTATTGATATCAAACAAACGCCAAACGCTACATGTGTTTATTCTACTGGTTAAGTCATTGAAGAAAATCTAACCACAGACCAATCGATAAAGACCGGAAATGGAAATTGATCCCTCATTGCGCACAAAACACATATTCGATAACAATGCTTCGGCTGCATGACGCGTTACCATGACAACCGATTTGACGTAGAGTCCCGGTGTAAGACGGTATCTATAACAACGAAGACATAACGATATGAATCAGGCAAGATGAGAAATACTTGCGAAAAGATTGCAAAAAAACCCTCAAAACAGTTGAATTAAAAACAAACTATGTGTATTAAATTCACCAACTCAACACATGGACAGCATACAGAGCGTCAACTAGCCGATAGGACAGCTACAGAAAAGAGGATATGACAAAACTTGCGACTTAGCTAATGTCTAGAACATTAAACAATAGTGAGTCAATATTAACCACGTTAACATTGTAAATGCGTGGCTCTTTACTCTAAGCAGCTGGACACAACTTTATATAGATGCTGTCCATACTGATGGCGTGCGTACTTTTTCTCGATTCGAACTCACATTTGAGGACAAAGATTCCCTTCTTCTGTGAGATAGTTTCTAAGAATATCAATTAGACAATTCATTTAATTCTCCCTATTTAGTTTCAGATTTATATATAGTATACTTCGACAAGGCTTCGGGATTCATTATTAGCTACCAAATGCTTCGGAATGAATTAATATTGATTAACATCTGGTGATTTAGTGCCTGAATCTAAGGGTCGTGGGTTCGATTCCAGTCTTGGTACCTGTCTGGACTGAACGAGTATAGGTTCGAGATAACGAAAATATTACTAAGGGCAACTGGCTTAAGGACATTAACTTATTACACTCATATATTATAAAAAATAAAAGGATGTAAATTGAACTCACCAATGCACTTTGCTGGATTGTCTTGGATGAACGTCTAGGGTAGGAAGACGCTGCTTCAGATACTGGAAGGGATAGCGCTAGCACACAAAATAAAGTTACTAAAAGCACACATGTTTGATATACAGAACTATATGTTATACTCCTATGGTGATGTAGATTTTCGAAGGAATCGTTACAATTATTGTCGCTTAGTCTTCGTCCACTCCTGGAAGGTAGACTTATCATTTTGTCCACGGGGGACATCCCACACATACGCCTATTCGAACATAGACACCCTGATTCTGTTTTCCCTGTTGAACCTAAAACCGCGTATTGACAGGTCTGCCCTGCTGAGGAGTCCTTTGTCTGCGGCATTTTGGAAGACTGATTAATTTTGATACAAAATATCTTATCTTTGGAACGACTCTTCGGCCAGCTTGTCTTCACCCGCTGCAAAGTCGTCTTCCAATTATTTGTATCCTTTCTGAAGTTTGACAGACAACTTCAACAAAGTCTTCAACAAAAACCTTGCAGAAGTCACTTGTTGTTTCCTGTCGTCATATTGGTCAGTTTGACGCTGCCCTAGTTTCTATCTTCTCGTCTCTGGTCAGTGTAGAGTCCACTTAGCTAGGGGCTTCGGATAGACTGCCGAGTGCCAGCGGTCAAGTGAAAACAGTACTTGACTTAAATACAGCGACAAAGATGGCCTGAGTTAGTCCCGAAACTCAAGACTCTGAAAGACGACAATTTGTTAAAACAATGAGGTATCCGATAACTGAGACACTAGCACAAAAGTCCTCCGCGATAACACCGCCTGAAAGTAAAAATTATTATTTTTCAAACAAAATTGTTATAATGCTGGTAAGAAGGGTTATGTAAAGGCTAGACGAAGCTTGTTAAACGTTCGTGTAACACTTGTCCAAATATCAGCAAATTAGCGCTATAATTATGGGTCTAGCGCAGTAACAAGCCTAATACCAGATATAATGGTTAGTGTGACATTATATGGACTGTACTTCGACCTGTAATATCCATCGTTCGTAACACACAGCTTTATCAGCACTTCGTTTATATACTAAAGGATGCCTGCCTTTATAGACCACCAGTGGTTTTATCAGCTCGTAAAATCCGGCTTGACACAACATAAAACTTAAGTATTAGGCACTATCACTTAAAGGTGTTATGTTGTTGTTGTAGTAGTACTGCTTATAGATTTAAGCTGGAGAATAAATCCTTACAAACAACACACTTACTCATTCCTGTGTAATACAACTTTCCCGTCTTTCCTCTCGATAGTTATAAACATCACAGTTTCAGTATGCAAATATAAATCCTTTGACACCGGAAAAGTGAGGTCACTCGAAGCCCTAGTGAGATTTTAACGCGGTTTGTTTTAATCTCTGTTACGTCAGTTTCCTTCAAACCGTGAACTCATATCCCCCAGTGTACCTCCCTGAAGATGAGGCACCGACAGGAGACCGTTCCGTGCTTCAGATGATAGTCCAACCTCCCCCTCCCTGTTCACAAAAGAACCGCTGTACGAGGGACAGGAAGTAGGGCCTGTGATTCCGTGGCCCTTAATGAATCTGGTATCTTTAAAGTTTACATCCAAGAACGTTCGCTTTTTGACCTGAGAAGTGCGGCTTGAGATAGATCTGTTTGTAACAAGATATAAGCCTTGACTTAACTCTGTTCTGGTACTGTTGTTGCTATACACTATACAGCCATAGCACCGCAAGCCGCTAGAGTGTACGTACGTGTATATGTATCTACATCACTTAACAAACCACTTCTAGGAAAAACTCTGTTCTGCAGAAAATCTGTCGGCAGGGCTAAATTTAGGGGTAGGTAAGAAAGTAGGTATCCTTGCTTCGGGAACGACTGCTTAAATTAGTCTGGTGAATCCCTCAATCAAGCTGCAGAAAGCTCACCAGCCTTACTGTGCCGTATAAATCCCCCTTATACCGTAGCTTTACTAGTCGACCTACTATATTTATGATGGCAATGGTATATATCTGGTACACTAAACGCTGACTAGGTCTCTTGGAGTTTGTGTTTACATCAAGTCATGGAAGCTATCAAGCGACTTCCTCTTCCAGGCCGGTTACTCGGATGGCTAGGAACACCTTGTTCGCATTGATGTAATACTGCCTGTGGCTACTACTTTTAATACTGAAAAGATTCCACAAATGTAATAGATATCCTGCTTGCTGACGATAATAATTCCCAAATTGTATAATGTTATTTTATATACACCAACAAATTCAATTTTCGACAACCGTAATATTGTGGTACTTTCCGAAATATCTCCCAAATGTAATGAATTTGAAGCCTCTGGATGTGAAATTTCCAAACTGTGATATGTTCTGTTGAAATACGACAAAGTAAAATATCCAGTAACAGTAATATTTTGAAACTGTAAGGCGAGTAATTGAATTAATTCCAATGACCCAAATGTAATAAACTCTCCTTATGTACATTCATGTGACGTGTTAAATGTCAGACAGGGTTACACTTCAAAATTATCAGATACAATCCAAGAATGTAAAATTCCTGATTCCTGTCAGATGTAATATCCTTTATCATTAACAGATGTCAAAATAACGTGCAGACACATCAATGTAATAAATCCAGTTTAAATAAAACACAGCATTGTGATGGTCGTGCTAGAAATAATCTACACGTGTAATACCCATAATCCTTTGCAGATGTTACAATGTAGCCTGAATTTCTAAACGAAATAAGACCAATCAATGGTAATCTTTATGGTATTGTTATTTCAGCTATACCATGTAATCCTTATGCTGTCGTACGCTTGATCCGGATTATCTGTAATACTGCAATATTACCAGACATAAACTTCTTTAACAATTTCTCCGTCTTCGGGCTGAGTATAATGAAAACGATGCAGCGAAATACCATAATCTTTTGATGACAGCAGGTTTGATATTGAATTTTTGACGTGTGTCAAAAGCAGCTAATGCATCCAAAGAGAAGTGTAAATAGTTCAGCACATAATCATTGCGATTTGCACATCAACCATAGATGACCCCTTGTGTTGAGGGAACGGGTGTATATGTAGAAGGGGTAGGTGTATGTTTTAGGGACGGGTGCTGTTAGTGAAAGCTGCAGGCCATCTGGAAGACAATAAACACAGGCCGTGTTGATTTCCGCGCGCCAGATTTACCAGCTTGTCGCAGCTCGCGAATGGAATCGCGGATCGCGCGTTAACCTGTATGGGTGCTTTTTAACCAGCGTCCACTCAAACTGACCAGCGTCTATTCACTAACACGAGGGATGTGTTACTTCGAGGTGTCACTGACTCTGTCCGTATGGCTGTGTTTATTTCAATCACCAGTGGTCAGAAATAACACTGCTGTCATACCGTTTATATCTTAACAGCTCAAATGGTGAACCAACATTAGTTGATATGTTAGCTGATATATAAGCCTATAAACAGAGTTTCATACGCAGATTATATTCATAAAACGCCTGTGCGAAATACTGTTGTATCAACAATATCTCATTCACAATGGAACGCCTATATAAGAAGATTTATTCACCGAATTGCAATCAATTTGAGAAGTGACAACACTATAGACAGTCAGTCAACGTGGAATCGTCATTCAGACTTTTCGACAGAACTCAGAATGGTGTTTGGTAGACCTAATTAAAACTACGTTCACACCTCTGTTAGTTTGGAGAATGCCTGAGCCTATCCCAAAACCGCAAAATTCTGTCTGGCTGTGAATTGATAATTTGAGTCAATCCTTTGGTCTAGAATCTATACATGTTAATGCACCTATCCACACGAGGTATGCTTACATGCATACAATTACACTAACATGTGTTCTCTGAGTTCACAGTGTTGTTGTTGCAAACAAGAATCAAAGTCAGTCCTAGAGTTGATTTTCTCGAGGTAAACCATGCATCTCACAATAAAATGTAGACTGTCATTTGTTTCTAAACAAAGCTGTTGCTGTGGTCGTCCTTTGAGCACCTACTCAGTAGAATCCGTTCATTTGGAAGCAGATGTGTCGAATAGGTAAACGGACCTGGTTTCCTTAGTGATGATGATGTTGTTGTTGCTATAGTCGTTAAACATCAAGTCAACTGGAAGCTCCACGCAAGATGCTGCGCTCAAGTCCCTCATAGACCCGAGGACAACAGCCTAGGATTATATGATATGTATATATAATCACTCAGTCGGAGTTCAATAAATCCTGATGGAATTAAAGATAGATCCTATTGGAATATCCGATTCCTGGCAATCCGCGACTTGATGACACACTTAGTCATAACGAGATATCTCTCAGTCGATGTCGTACTTGGCTGACCCGTGCGCCTGTAGGCTTATAATACCACACACAGCTAACGATCAATAGAAGCAGACGGCACTGGATATGTCTCCAAATAGTACTAACTGAAATTGAACAGTATCAGTTATAATAGACTACTTAATGCTGCAGAAACTACACCAAAATTTGTAAGAGAGTTTATATGCTAGCTAATTCCCTTTCTCTATGATTATAATGGCTTTCTTTAAAGCCGGTCCCTTTTGCCCTAACTCCGTGACTCATAACCCCTTTGAATTGGAACAAAAAAAAAATTGTTCTGAGCATCCCGCGAGTGGGGTGTTACGGCAGCGTTATAGCCTTGTAAAATCGACAGCCTAGTGGCTATATGGAGGCAACCTAGCAACCTCGAGCATGCCGTGTCAATGTCTGTATTTATAGATCAGTATATGGAATATTGCCTGAAGCAGTAGATATTATAACGGAATGTGTGACATATGGTCATATTATCATATGGTATCGGTTAAAAACAATTTATTGACGATCTGAGCATGAAAATAAACATTAACTAAATTGCAGTCAGATGGCGCTGGTGTTTCACATAATCTGGATGTTATTTTTGACGTAGATGTCATAGATTGTGTTCTAGACCAGGTAATTCACTCACAGCATTAAATAATAATACTGAAGGTCTTAATTTAGTTAGCATTTTATTTACTCTCGGATTTTAGTTTGTGTTGCCTTGTTTAAAACAAGTTAGTAACTCTATATATTACTGGAATATATTTACCAAGATAAACAAACATTATTTGAGAAAAAAGGCGAAATAAATTAAAAACAGATATGGCCTAAATGTTTGCCTTAAATGTGAAATTGTATAAACATGCACGCAACAAGAATTTAGCTTCGCCACTTCGTGTATATATAAATAAGTATATACAGCTTTACATTCGGTTACGTATCCACAAAACTTCTGAAAATCTCGAATAACAGGTTTTGATTTAAAAAGTCGATCCGTCTAAAACAAGTTGAGCTAATTTCACATACACATGTTGTTTTAATGACATGTATGAGCAAAAAAGAGCAAGTGTACTGCTTCCACCCAGCGGGCCTGCGAACAAAAATATTTGGCTGTTATTCATAAAAATGCTATTCTCACACAAACATTATCCAGTTTCACAACCATGTTGTTAAGATATATCTGAGAAAAAAACGACGAGTGTCCAACGTGAACGACTGTTAGTTAGACTTATAATCTTTAAAAAAAGGAAGAAAAATTGTCGTAATTCAGAAAAAAAAGCCAAGTAAAGTTGAGGGCTTGATGCTAATGTCAAATACATGTGTCTGTAAATATAAGAATAAGGAGAAGACGCTGAGTTATGTTGTGTTATTGCATGGCCTGCTATGTATCCTGATATATAAGATTTAGACCAGTAACGAATGTATATATGTGTATGTGTAAATTCAAGTTTGACATTTACCGGTTTTTACTTATTAAGTCCAATTAAATCCAATTAAGGGATTTCAATTATCTTTTCTAGATTTGAATTCTCTCAGACGTTTAATACATTTACAGTGACTAAACTTCATATTGTAATGCTTAACAGGTAATTTTGTTTGTTCACGGTGAGTAGAAAGTTGGCGGCCAAATTCGAAAACCTTTAGTAATACCTGAATTTTTTTTTATTTTGATGGTGGAGTGTGTTTTTCTTTTAAACTTCAAATATATAATTTGGAAAAAAAACTACGCAAAGAATGACAAAATTGACAAAATGCTTTGAAAAAGACAATAAGTGCATGCAGTAAATGTGCCGCATTTGTATTCTCTGAGACGTGTTATAAGTTGAAAGTGGCTAATTTTCGAAAGCTTCTTTTTGAGATCAGCGTGCATGCATCTTAAATGCTTTAAGCGGAGGCTTCTTTCGAAAAACCGTTTCGTGAAATCGGCATACACAGTGTAAAAAGACTTAAATAAACATAGTTTGGTGCAGGTTAAATGGAGAAATGTTATTTAACTAATGTGAGAGTGTTTATATTTCTCTTCTGACATGTGTAGAATTACGTCATGAAAGTAAGTTGGCGAAACAACAGGCTTTACATCAAAACTTAACACTCTTAACTCGTTTGGGGTCCAAACAAAAAAAAATAACAGCAAATAACATCAGCTGTTTATTTTTATTTTTATGTTGTTTTTTTTAACTTTTTATGACGGAAAATTCTTCGCATCTGGTTACTGCTGAGAACCGTTTTTTATACATATTTTTCAATAATTACAAGATAAATGCTATGAAACTCTAAAAAAAGTAAAATCCGAAAAGTTGATAACAATTTGAAACATACTTTCCCTTTAAAAAACATAGCTTCTGTAATGCAAAGCATACGCAGAGTATATGTTCTAAGGGTGAATGTAAATATTGAATCTAAGAAATGGGTGGACGCGGACTAACTTAAACAAGTAAGCGTGTGTCGTTTATGTTCCTTAGTGATGATATTATATATGAAAGTTATTAAAGTGTATCCAAGCAAGATAGACAAGATTATACATGTATTATTTTCTTTTCTTTGAACATTTGAAAATATTATGGTAAAGAGCATGGATTCGCGATATGTGGTACGATTGTAAAATTTAAGAGGCAGGTTTATAGAAGCTCTGCCAAGATAATGTAAAACAAACGAGGTTCATATGGATAACAGCTCTGGTGGGTAAACAAAACCCAGAAGGACGTTTTGTCCATAAATAACGTAATATATAGCATAATATATCAAAGTTGAATAACAAATTACAGTTGGCTGTGGTGATATGTTGGATTCTGAGACTGACTGTACTATTACTGTGTTCCGTAAGCTTATGATATTTGATTGGTCCAAATTTTGAACAGGACGGAAACTGTTAGAGACGTTCATCATTTGAGATAATCTGTGTATATGACGTTCTGTTATATATTTGTTTACTGCCTTGCTGTTATTTGCGTCTAATGCGACAGCAACATGACGAATCATTGGAAAATTAAAGATATGAAAATAATGAAAGCAACAAAATATCTTAACAAGCAAATTTTCCATCAACAACTAAAAAAAAAAACTAAAAAAAAAAGTATATTTTAATTAAAACTGGATTTAAAAAAGCCTACATCCGAAATTCATAAATGAGGTGTAATTTTTCTTTTTAAATTTGCAGCTCTAAAATTGCAGTTTAGTTTAAAACAACCACGAAAAGGTGCTTGATTATAGGCCTACTGAACATAAGAACAGAAACCTTACACATCCGGGTTTTTAAATGGTTGTATCTTCTTTTTATAAAACAGTTAACACCTGTATAGTTTATTTCAGGTATAATTTGCTGACTAACCTGCAGGAGTGAGGGGTCCAGAACAGGTGCACAATGTTCATTAAACACGTAAAAAAAAATGAACCACAGTAAACGGAATTGGTTTGGCCCCGTTCATATTCTGATGTACCCTTTTATGTTGTTTTTTTTTTGTTTAACAACGGAAGTGAAAATAAATACAAACATGTACGGAACTTAGTAATAATATCTACATTATTGCATCCGATGTCAGTTTTTTTATCACAAACTTTTTGTTCGTTTTTTTCCACTGTATTGGTGTATGGTAATACCCCCAGCTACCCTAGACATTTCCACTTATATGTAAAGCTGGTGCCAGCCCTGTGCGTACCCTTATGTTTAGTGAGGAAAAGACTTCTTTTAATAGCAATTTAAGTTTCTATTATGGTACAACATTATTGTTTGTTTGTTTGTTTGATACGAGTTTTACGCCCTATACTTTAGGTTATTTCAATCATATAACGGCGTGCCAATCCAATAGAGGAAGATAACCATCCTCAACGACACTGGCAGCAGACATTGACACCACAAGACGCCGGACAGGACTCAAAATATGATTCAAAATATAAATCGGCTTCCTGATGCCCCATTATAGCTGAGAGACCACGAGGGAACAGGACACTCCCGTCCATATAATAAATACGGACAAAAATCGTCATGTCGTTTTTTTCTGTGGCAAATAGGGCAGAATCCTGAGCATGGCGTCGATATGAGAAAGTTTGGATTCCCTGTATATATATAGCCAGAGATCCGAGTTCGAATCCCGGTGGAGGCAAGCAAAATTTTCTTTCTCTACATTTATACAAATATATATATATATTTTTTTTAAACAAATGAAAGTCCGAGAAAAATCTTTGCTAAACTACAATATTATAAAAAATAATTATTTTCAGTTAGCGTTTGTTTTCTCACCTTTTAAATCACAAATTACTTCTTCCGTTTTGGAATATGTGGTTTTCTGATGACTGTTTATTTACACCTGCTGAGCGAAACGAGCGCTATTATTTGTTGTTAGTCATTAGCTGTAGGCCTGCATGTGTTTA
>JAVFBZ010005501.1:0-17209 GCA_032466195.1 Katharina tunicata
CACTCTTCCATTAATGCAAAACAGCTCACTCTTATATTCAGGCAATACAGCCCACTCTTCCATTAAGGCAAAACAGCCTACTCTTCCATTAAGGTAAAACAGCCCACTCTTCTATTAAGGTAAAACAGCCTACTCTTCCATTACGGTAAAACAGCCCACTCTTACATTACGGTAAAACAGCCCACTCTTCCATTAATTCAAAACAGCCTACTTTTCTATTAATACAAAACAGCCCACTCTTCTATTAAGGCAAAACAGCCCACTCTTATATTAAGGCAAAACAGCTCACTCTTCTATTAAGGCAAAACAGCTCACTCTCCTATTAAGGCAAACAGCCCACTCTTTCATTAAGGTAAAACAGCCCACTCTTTCATTAAGGTAAAACAGCCTACTTTTCTATTAATACAAAACAGCCCACTCTTCTATTAAGGCAAAACAGCCCACTCTTATATTAAGGCAAAACAGCTCACTCTTCTATTAAGGCAAAACAGCTCACTCTTATATTGAGGCAAAACAGCCCACTCTTATATTTAGGCAAAGACAGCCCACTCTTCTATTTAGGCAAAGACAGTCCAAATTTAGCAAATTTTTGTCAAACGATTTTAAGTCATACTTTATTATACTTTGGTTATTTCCAAAATATGATGATGCGCAAACACAATGGGTGAAGGTTCGACCACTGATTACTGTTCACGCCATCCTCAACTTTTATATGAAAGCGATGTATTTTTCGACTCTCGGTCACTTCAAGTGTTAAAAATCAAAATAATGACATATACAAAATACCCATACAGTTGTACTTTTATACAGGTAAAAAGCAACATTTTAATTAAACCAGATGAAATTGTGGGAGGTAATGTGGTGACTGATTAGTTTTATAATTTTGCAAGGGGCATAAATAAAAAAAATAATGGGATTGGAGCAATTTGATTGTGATTTTACACCATAGTTACAGTTACTTCACTCATATAGCAGTGTGACTGACAGCCCAATCATCGGTGAAGGAAACTCCCTTAAAGTTACCATGATGGCAGCATAGATGACACCACGATACATTTACAGGACTCAAAACAGGACACCACAACAAATCAGCCTCCTGATGCCCCTTAGCTCAGAGAACACTAGGGCACACAAAGACCCCACCCAACCACCCGCTTGGAGCAATGAAAAACATCTAATATGACTATAGGCATGTGCATAAAATGTTTATTTATCCAACCCTGATAAATACTGTTAGTTTGTGCAAGGAGAATGTTGTGACAATATGCGACTGGAAGGTGCTGTATGAGGGTATATCTTCATGAAGGGCTATGCAGTTATGCATTATCATGAAGCAAGTCAAATACTCTTAAATGCGCAGCAAATAAACAAATCTATCAAGGCGAGAGTTAAGTTGGCAGCCTTGTTAAGCTCGACCAGGATGGAATGAATTAGACAGAGGATACGGGAAATTCTCGATAAATGTTGAGAAATTTGATCTAACTGCCACCTGCTCACTTAGACAGGAACGGAAAGCTAATAGGTGTGTTAGTGAAACTGTTATATACCAGACCCCACATTTCAATAACCTTTCATTGTCACCAGACAAATAGAACAAGACGAGAGTTATATCAGGGATGAGTGGGGAAAAATGGAGGGGTCAATGGGGGACAGGTAAGGAAAATAGCGAGTGAATGATACATGTACCTATGCTCTCAAGGGACCAGAAATATTTTATTGATGAAGAAAATATGAAGGTCAGAAAATTCAAGTTTATATTGGAGGAGTGGAGATGTACAGAAAGAGGTAGATGTAACAGGTCATCCCTCTTTTCATCACCACCTGATGCTCCCCTTTCTCTACATGGAATATTCAAGGCTGCTTTTTATTCCCACAACGTTTACATGTATGTACGCGTCTGATAAAAAGTGACTGTTTGTTTGTTTGTTTGATTGATTGGGGTTTTACGCCGTACTCCTAGTCATATGGAGGCATAGTGTTAGCCAGAGTGGTGTCTCAGTGTCTTTGAGGCACCCTGGAATCTATTTGAGACACCCTATTACAGTCAAATTTAACATGAGAGAGATAGGAAAAATGTCAAATGAGACACCCTGTTTCTTTGAAAAAAGTGATTTGAGACACCCTGTTTTTGATTTCTGGCTAACACTATGTAATGGATGGTATGGCCTAGGTAAGGGAAATAAAGATAATCAAGAGAAATTGTCTTGTTTTTCTTTTCAAAATAAGAAAGTAATGTCATGCTCAAGGATATTTCACTTATATGGAGGGGGGGTATTACAAAAAAACAAAAAACAGAGATACACTCCCTCAAACATGTAATTTAAAGTCAATTTAAGTGTTAGCTCTGTTGTAAAGATAATGTTCCTCTGGTGCTAAGTATGACTGTTTGTTTGGTTGATTGGGGTTTTATGCTGTACTCAAGGCTAAGACCGTTTTCAAGCAATTATTACAAATCTCAACAAAATACATGTATGTTTAAAATGGTAAAAAAACAATGTTATTACCCTAAATGCTCGACAAATTCGACCCCCTTTACAACTTATAAAACTACATTTTATGCAGAGGGTAAGAAGTGTAGACATGCAATTTCAAAATTTTTTATGAAGTGTAAGTTTTGGTTCCAAATTCACACTTGAACATTCAATAAATTACTTAAAGTTTGTGCCCTTACAGGTCGAATTTGTTGAGGATTTAGGGTAATTTGTACCATCATGTCATTCTAACATAGCCATAACGTCAGTTTCCTAATCAAAATTCCTAAACCAGGACATATGAAATGATTATTCAATTGCACTTTTGTGGGATTTATTTATCTACCTTTTTAGCCAATGTAAGTAAAATCCCATTATAAAAATCAATTAATAACAATAACCCTACAATAATGTTGAGGTTATGTTTGTATTTTTAAGCTAAGTTTCTTTTGCAAGTTTGTATGAACATTTATATGAAAGTTTCCGCTTATGATCATTTTCTGCGACAGCGTTTTGTTTTCAGTCCCATGTTGCATGAACATGTCTTCTTGAAACTTTAAACAAAACAATTAAACCAAGTGGAAGCAGGCCCTACGACTAGTTTGTTTTTCTGGTCCACCACATAGCAACAAAAGTTGACTGTTTTGGAGACGGGATTACATCAGGCTGTAAGTCGGATATTTACTTTTCAAATACTGACAAAACATTTGAGGAAAATACTTAAGAAATAAAACACAAACATGTAAACAGGTAAGAGAATAAAAACTGAAGTAGAAGTAGTGAAAATGGGGCAGGCAAATAGGAGATATTTGATGTCAAGATTTCAGGGCAGATAGTCAGCAGGGAAAGCTGGAGGTATTTGAAGTGATTGTTTATGTGTTAATATTGACAATTCTGCGCGACTGGTTATTTAGCGGTTAGAGGGCTTCCTTGTGTGCCTGTTGACTCAATGTCTCTCATTCAAATCTCTACGGCTAACTTCCTTCAATCTTCCAGCCCTCTGAACAAACAGGATGCTCGGCTAGCACAGCTTTTAGCAGACTCACACAATACAACTCGGGCCCATGCCACATTCTTTACAGACGCGGAAAATAGCCCTAAATGTGTGCCCGGCGTTTTCGCC
This sequence comes from Katharina tunicata, assembly GCA_032466195.1. Taxonomy (NCBI): domain Eukaryota; kingdom Metazoa; phylum Mollusca; class Polyplacophora; order Chitonida; family Mopaliidae; genus Katharina; species Katharina tunicata. Next base: position 3,595 of record JAVFBZ010005501.1, read on the forward strand.
TCCCGTAAAAACAACATCGTAGCCCAGTGACCTATATCTCCGTGGGGAAATCCAATTTGGGTCACAATAATATCAATTGTTGAAAAGACAGAATATTAATTAGCAGAAAAAATAGCAGAAAATTGTCACTCCCTGTTTGTTGGTGTGATTTTGCCCTGAAGAAGCACATTACTTAATAGAGTTGATTTGAGTTACTTCAGTTCTAGCTGGACCATCACAGTTCAAAATTAAACATTTCTTTTTTATTGCTTCATTGTAAGATTAAAAGATAAATATTCTTACTTTATGCTGGTGAACAAAAATTAAAATTCTTATTACAAATAATAAAAACTCTAATTAATAGAGTTGATTTGAGCTACTTCAGTTCTAGCTGGACCATCACAGCTCAAAATTAAACACTTTTTTTTTATTGCTTCATTGTAAGATTAAAAGATAAATATTCTTACTTTATGCTGGTGAACAAAAATTTAAATTCTTATTACAAATATTAAATCATTTAGTTTTCCATGAGCTTCTTCCAGTGGTTGATGGTGAAATGTGGATAAGATGTTTAGTGATTATCAGGATTATCACACTAGTAAAGACCTATTGATCATATCTAGAGATTAAACTGAACAAAGTCACTTCAAGTCAGTCATGTCAATGGGTGTTCTACCTTAAATAAAACTCAATTGATGTATTGATTATATTTTATTGATTTCCAATCCACCACCCACTGTGAGAAAACCCACTTAAGCACCAGTCATACCATGATTCTAGTGTAGACAGTAGACATTGTCACAAACTTTAATTACCTTTTTCGGGCATTTCTGATTTTTGTTGATTCTACATTTCAAACGATTGTCGCTCGAAAACTATTCATTGTAGAAACTTAAAATTTGTTGAACTGCAAGAAGGAAAACTTGGTTGAATTTTTCTAATTTCATCCTAGATTTTTAAAAATGAGTTTCTTTAAGGTTTCCTGAGATTACATAGACAAAAACTTTTTGGCACCATTTTTCAGTTCAAGGTCTATTATATAAAGACTTTGCATTGACGGTGTATGGTGGAAAACCGGGAAGAAACCTCGTAAAAACCACACCGCGAACTCCGCACCACCGGAAAACTTCCCTTATATACCTAAGGTTCACATAAGGGATCAAACCTATTTCGGGTATAGTGAAGGGGGCTTCGCAGTCCAACGCTCAACCACGGTCGAGGAATAGAACTCATAAACTCATACACTATATTTCTCTCTGTCTGCAATCAAATTGTAATAAGTTTAGCAATAATTGTTGAATCTCCATTCTCCACTAGATTTACATATTTATAATCTTGGGAATCCAAGCTTTTAAAAATATATCGATATATATGGTTATGTTTAATATGTCCTGGTAAAGGGCTTTGAAAATACATTCCCTCAAAAAAGAACAGTAAATAATTACTTATTCCTGGTGAAGAATAGACAGAAATCATTTCCTGAAGCAGTAATTATTTAAAATCAGTTCCATCTACAGCAGCTCTTAGGAGGTTTCAATTTAATTCGAAACGTTGAAACCACAGGATTTCTGATTTAATGAAAAGATTATGTGTATTTGAACATGGAAGGCGAGTAATAATTACTGTCAGCGGACACGAGAACTGGAAACACATGTTTAATCCGCTCCCTGATCCCGAGTTGGCCACTAAGTAGGAAGGTCACTTAGCATATAAATCAGTCATAATATAACATCCCCATGGCAACGGTACAAGCCATGTAAGACAAATTCCAACTGGCACGTACATGTATTACGTTATCAATTGGTTTCAACAGACTTTGGAAACAAATTATACTAATTGACAGAAGGACAGTTATTATGCCCATAAATAAAATCCTGTGTGTTTTTGTTTTATTTTGATGGAAGACATCCTTGTAAGTGAGTACATGTATTACAAAAAAACAGCCTTCACTATGGACAGAATCAGGGTTGTATAACTATAATATCATAGGCTGCTATACATGTTGCTTGGTTGGTAAATTGTTAGCCAACGTAGCGTAGCTTAGAGCTGGATTTGAGTCCTGCTGGGTTCATCCATACTTCTACATGAAATCTCCTCTAATAGAATGATTGATTGATTGGGGTTTTACGCCATACTTCAGGTTATTTCATTCATATGACAGAGTGCCAACCCAATGGATGAAGGAAACAACACTAAGTGACGCCGGCAACATAGATTTGTTTGTTTGATTGAGATTTTACTTTGATCTTAAGGTCATTCCACTTATATATGACGGCATGCCAGCCCAATTGGTTGAAGAAACCATCCTTAGCGACGCTGGCAATATGGAAGACGCCAGTCACACAGTTTATTTACAGGACATCCCAACAAACAAGCTTCCTGATGCCACTTAGCTCAGAGAGCACCAGGGCACCGGAGCCTCCTGTCTTACTGTCCGCTTTAGGCCTTATCCCCTCTACAGTACCTTATAGAATACAGGTGGTAAGTATCATGTTAGGTTGAGTGTACATGTATATAAATCATAACTACACGAATGTATGTATATCCCCTTTCAGTTTGCATTAAATTAACTAAAACTAAATCTCTATTATGTTGTTATTCAAAATAACATTAATGCAATTCATGATCACATGTTACTTAACCCACTCCTATAAAGAATAATAATAATTGATAACAAAAAATAAAATAAAAAAAATAAAAATGGTTTGCCTCTTTTTGGGCATTTAAAAAAAAAAACACTAACAGTAGAGAAAGAATACATATATTTTTGTATAAATGTAGAGAAAGAAAATTTTGCTTGCCTCCACCCGGATTCGAACTCGGGTCTCTGGCTAGCAGGGCCAACGCTCTAACCGACTGAGCTACAGAAGCTCACGGTAGAACTAGCGAATTTTTATCTAAGAATACATATAGGTGTGCATGTGCATAAAATAATATACAAATGAAAATAAAAAAATCATATTTTTTAGCAGGGTTTGAATCTGCGGCATTTTGAATGAAACCATATAAATTTTTTAAATTTTTTTATCAATTATTATTATAGAGATCCCCGATTAGAAAACATCCATTATAAAATAATTTAAAATAATTTGAATTTTGGGAAAACACCTTAATTAACACAAGGGCCAGCACACCCTGTAATTAAGATCATTACACTGAGGCACATACATGTAGTTATTCATGTAGCCTATTTGACCTGATGCAAGCAGAAGCAGAACACTTTATCTAACGTCTAACGCCCAGAGAGACTGTCAACAATTACCATTGAACAGGAGACCTACAGGCCACATGTCTAAGTCACTTTATGATGATGCAGAGGAAGCAGAGGAAGAAACCAAGCATACAGTACTTGTCACAGTTTTAAGTAACACATGGAACTCTCATTATCTACTGGAATGATGAGAGGTATTTTAATGGCAGCCATCAGAAGGGTCAGAAACAAACTGTGTTCTCAATCATGGACATTAATTCTTAACTATAATCATAAGCTCAAAAACAGTGGTACATGTACGCCCACATGTTGTGCAGTGGCGGAGTTTTGACCCCGTATTTATTTAATTAAAAGCCAAAGAACTCAAGCTAATTTCACACCAAGCTGACTGGGTTAGATGCAACGCGACTGGATGAGTAGTTGGTTGCAGTCAGCTGGGTGGGACGAATGTGTCAAATGCACGCAATCAGAACTACGTACTTAGAAATGTTCAATCTAAGGCTACCGTTATACAACAGCAACATTAAAATTGCATTGTTGAGTTATGCCATCAAGGTTACTCTAATCCTCAATAGATTGTTTTCACTTTCTACCTCTAAACTATCATGAATTTCACAACTTATGTATACATATTCTGAATCCTCCTCAAATGCAGAACAATAATATATAAATTACGTTTTTCTGAAACTCACAGGAAAAAATATATTTCATGAAAATGTACATTTTGGCTTCCTCTTTTACTTTTAATATCTTTTACACTATTAACATCAACTGTACAATTTTACATCAACGTACTATCAAATAACGGAGATTCACTTTTTCTTGTTTGTCCTAGTTTTCTTCAATAACATCTTAGAGTTTTAAAATATATAAAAAAAAAAATGAGTCTAAATGGAGAGATTTCATCTCTTTATCATGATATCTCAAAGGCAAAAAAAGATATAAAAAAACCTGTGCCGAGCAGAGAGTCAGACAAAGCAATAGGAATGGATTACCAAAAGAACCAGTGCTCAACATAAACAGACCACATATGAAGTTAACCTCATACTTCTGTAATTTAATCTACAATCATTTCTAAAAATTGAATGTCAATAAAATGTCAATAAAACAAGTAATAGAGCGTTTGTTGAGAATTCTAATATGGCCACCCTTCCCTTTTTCACAAACACATTCTGATCTATATCAGAGGCTGATTGTCTGCATTAAGGTGTGGTTTCGAATGCAAGTGCTATAGGCCCATGTTTTGTGTTCTTGTTACTCTGTTCATACATCCTGTCCGCGTTTGGGTGTCCAGTTGATCTTTGTTCTCAATTGGGTCGTAAACACTGGACCAGCGGCTGGCCATCTCCCAACTACACAAATATAGTGGTAGTTATTTCTGACGGCCGATGCCCCACAATTCAAACATAATATCAATGACCTTCACATAAACATTTGAAGTGACGAGAAACTGTGTCCTCTGATTGATTTGAAAATTGAAAGACAATATCAGAGTGTTAACTATACGCGTTTAACTTATATAACGATTTTGAATTGCCTGTCTATGGTGGAAACCCTGGAAGAAAGCTAGTAAAAAAATCACCCGGAGATCTCCACAAAACTTCTCTTAAATACAACGTACATGTACGTCATTTCTTTATTCAAGATTTACATGTACATGTAATAACATTCCAAAATTTAGATCTACATCTAGTACATCTTATAATTTGTTTTTGTTTTTCAGTAAAATCCATAATTCACTAGTGTAAAGGAGAATTTTATTTTTACAACCATGAAACAAAATTTGACGTAAAATATTGTATGGCGAAGAAGTGAAATTGTAGCGCAAAGAAATGGATTTGAAAGCATGCAGAGAACAAAAAATAATCAAAGAAGACATTGTAATTGTAATGGAATTGTTAGAAAGAGGAGCAGTTGCATTATCTTTGGTGGTGAAAATGTGAGGTGCGGATGTGAAGTTGTGAATTGAAAGTGAAAGTGAAAGTGAAAGCATAGACTCACCAGCTAGCACCATTCCCATCTGAAGACATTTCTTGAAGCGACAGTACTGGCAGCGATTTCGTTGAGCTTTGTTGATCTCACAATGTCCATTACCCACACAGGTATATACTCGCTTGTTCTGGACGGTTCTTTTGAAAAAACCCTTACATCTGGAAACAACAGAAAACGGCCAATTAATTCAGGTTACGGTTTAGGTTTAACAAGATGAAATAAAAAAAAATTCTGCTTTTAACTCCCATCAAGTCAAAGTAATCTTTGTTCTAGCCCTACTGTATGTGCTCAACTTCAGTCTAAAATGGCTGACAAATTTTGTACAGTTTGACTCTGCAATTAAATAACATCAGCCCCCAACTACATCATCAATCACTTACTGAACCGGTATTGATTTGATCAAAAGACTTACCCTTCACAGGTGATAATCCCATAATGCAATCCTGTAGCTTTGTCAAGACAAATCGCACAGATCATTGGTTCGTCAGATTCTGAATCCGATTCAGACTTCCTTGGATGGTGATCCTTGGATGCACTGCGTCTGTGAAGTTGACTTAGCGCTGATGCTAGAGTTGGAGCAGCAAATCCAGACCGAACCGTAAACGTCCCGTCTGTGTAATGATTGATAAACTTCTCGTCTCTTTCTACTTTACTTTCTGAACTAGTGGAGTAGTCAGAGTTCTTAGAAGACATCAGTCCTATGCTCTTCTCCGAGCCTTCAACGTCATAACTGTAATAAGAGTTCATGCTTACTGAGCTCCTGGTTGGAGATATTGACCTCTCACTGCAGCGCGTGTTGTTGTCGACTTCCATTGCTTGTCCGCGCACATCAACACACACATCCATGTTAGCTCTCTTGAAGTCGTTGTATTGTGAAGGTGGTCGACAAAGTTGTTGAACACATGGAGAGGGATAGTGTACATTAAGGGGAGATAAATGCGTGCTGTTGTCCTGATTGACGCTGAATGTTCCGAGTCCGTTTGAATTAATTCCGTAACAATTCTGCCCAACTTTGTGCTGCATCGCATTGGGCATGACGGCAATCATGGGCATTCCAGTGATTCTGGGTGTGTGGCTGATATACTGGGGTGTCGTCATGTAACCAGTCTGTGTCAGTACCATCCCTGGAGGGAGTCCTAAATATGTGTAACCAAGGAGACCACCAGGGTGCGATGGTGGCAAATGAGTATCACCTTTGACCTTTCTTGTGAACTGCTCAAATTTTTGTTTGTCCTCGGATTCTGTTGGTGAACCAGGGTTGACTGAAGGGTTTTCAGGAGAACCAGAACTCTGTTTATCCGAACCATGATCGTTCCAGGATAACACTGGGCTGACAGACGGACAAAACGACGCCTCAGAGTCACCGCATTTATCAAATTCACCTTTCGAATGATTGGAATCTGTATCTTTGAAGGAAGCTGTGCTGTAACTCTTTTCTGATTCGCCATCACTGTTCAGGATGTCTTTAACTCTTCGGCGTTTCAGTTTAAAGTCCCAAAATAAACTAGAATTCCCCAAGTCAAGATTTTCAAAGTTCTTCATCTCTGCTGATCTTTCTTGAGGCAACCTGATCAGTTTCTGAAACAACAACAACAAAACAGGTCAGTTTCTGAATCAACAACAACAAACCATATCAGTTTCTGAATCAACAACAGCAAACCATATCAGTTTCTGTAACAAAAAACAACGAACTAGAACTAGATCCAGCAACAAACTAGAACCAACTAGATCTGTTCACCCGACCAGTTTCCAGCTTACTGAAGAGTCCTATAGCCCACAAATACCGTACCGTCGCAGCTCTAAACCAATCCTACAGATACCTACATGTACTAATATTAAACAAATTTGTTATCATGATTTTTTCTTCTTCTTGGAGTGATGGATGAGTTGCAGGTCACAGGCAATAATTAAACAACAACGACATGAACATATCTTGTTTAAGCAGCCTTTAGAAGATGGGTACATAACAATAACAATGCTTAGATGGATTTTCAACTTCTGGGCACATTGATAAGCGCCATATTGGCCTAGATGCTTAGACCGTTTTCAAGCCAAGATTGCAATTCTCAACAAATTCCATTTAAACGACAAATGTATCGGACCTTCTGTCTGTATTTGAGAGCATCCAAACTGATATTCTGTTCAGATTTGTAATCATTGCTTGAAAACGGTCCTAGCATCGAGGCTGAAACGTCGCTTTTTAATATACCCAGAAGTTAAAAAATGCATCTTGTCTTGTTTTTGTAGCTGGACAGACACAACCAAAGGAGCTCCAGGACCAAATATTGTTGTGAAACAAGAAACAATAAATCGTAGAAACACCACAACCAAATCGGGCGCCCCTCGCTCACACACACTTTGACTGGTACACTGTATATCATTATCGTACAAAATATATTTTGACACCTCCAACAAACTTAAAATTCTCTTTAACAAAGAAAAAAAAAAACAATAACAGAAAAAATAAAGAAAATCTTCTCGAAACTGGAGACTCATACACTGTATAGTTAAATACTTTCCTTAATCTAATCTGACACTAAAAGCTCTAATTAGGTTTTTCTATCTGAACTGATCGGGTCATTCTGTGTTAAATCAATAAAATAAATAAACTTAGATACCCTAATTCTTTAACCATTTCACCCCCTCTGAGGGTGTTTAGTCGAATATGTAACATGAAATTAGACCACAAGCAAATGTGGGAAAGGGCGTAATCCAATTCACAATTATAAATAATTAATTTATTATTATAGCCTACTGTATAACTTATTAATTAGCCTCTGTGCCTGAGATTAAGCAAATTAGGCTGACTGAAAGTCTTATTGTTGCAAAAATCTCAGGGGGTGAAAAGGTTGAAAAATTAGGGTATTTGAAATTCTGTGCTGATCCCCTTCAATAATTCTGAAAAAATTCTCACCGAAGCCTTAATTTTAATTATATGGGGAGGTTTGGCAAGTAAATAACAAATAGTTTCTGAGATATATATGCGTCAGCAAACATACACTGTACAAGGGTTTTTTCCATTTCAACTCTTACACTACACTCTTACATAAACTCACCTACAATTAAAATGCAGCAAATTGTACAAACACCCATGGACAAACACGTAAAAATACATTTGCTTATTCAAATTCGTTTCATTCTACATTTTTTTGCGTCAAGAGTCAAAAAGCCAGGATGGATGATCGGAAGACAGTATTGGACAAGTACAATCTCTGGGTATACATTGTCATGTACATGTGGATGGATAAAAAACGGAAACCTGTGATGCTGTTCACAAAATAAATCATGGGCTCCATGTGTCACATAACATTGCTTTCTTCGTTTTTTTTTTTTTTTAATTTTTTTTTTTAATTTTTTTTATTTGCTTTCTTCATTGTTGTAGTTTGTTGTATTTAATTTATACTGTATCATTATAAATCAGTTAAAAATTGTTGATAAAACTTTTAACAGTTTACTCTTCAAAACATCTCAGATTGCTCCTACATGTAACTAAGAAGTCCATATTAAAGAGACTCTGGTCTCATTAGAAAATACAGTAATAAAACCATTTCCTGTACAAGATTGATTGATTGATTGGTTGATTGATTGAAGTTTTGATAAAGTTAACTGCTGGCGACTCGGTGCCTGACTCTGAGGGTCATGGGTTCGATTCCCGCAAGGGTCTCAGACTGCAAAATTTACTGAACTAGAATCTGTTCAGTATCAGAGAGTGTTATCCCAAAATGAAAATACTGTTAAGGATCACTTTCTCAACGACACAAAAATATTTCATTGATTGATTGGTTGATTGATTGGGGTTAATACAGAATATCATCAGAGACAGGAAATAAATGCTTTGAAGGCCAGAGATCGGTAAACAGGATAAAGTACAGGTGAGGTGAACTGTTTATATCTGCTACCATAAATTGAGAGAACCCTTATCTGAGGTTTGGCTATAACATTGTTGAATAGGGTTAACACCAGTTTTGGTTAAGAACTATAGTTAATTTAACCAATCACAACCCCTACAAATACTTGTCAAAGTCGAGTGGAAGGATAGCAAGTAAATAGTGAATCCTATTAACATGTACATCATTTTTCTATAATAAAACTCAAAAATGAAAATTTCAAAACAATGTAATCCAAAAGAATATATGTATGTAAGTTGAACTTAATTTTGGATAAATTTTACCTTGTTAAATTAAACAAAACAAACACCAAACTACCTGTTGTTTAGAAATTACAGTATTTCAGTTTTGATAGTTTCGCTAAGTGAGCTGTATCCTTTGTTGTATGTTGAGATTTGTAAACATCGTAAACAAAAACAAAAAAAAGAAGCCTACAAAGCATGAAAACAGTCAAAACGTTAGGTTTTAAGACTTTTAACATTCATGTTCAAATCATAACAGCAAAATTTGGTAACTTTCTTTACAGCAAGTCAGTAATAAAATATAATATACCTTTGCTTCACTGTATGCTTTCTGCAGCCCCTATGTCCTATGTACAATCAATGGTAAATCCTTCACTCAACCACAATTTATAAAAAAAAAAACGAATTTGCTGATCACGTATCGTTTTCCATTTTTCTTCCAATTGTTTAACAATGCTAAATTCTACTTTAAATTACATCTCCATGCATTTGCACACAACATAATACTGAATGAAACAAAATCTATGAAAAGCTGGAATCTGACTGATGCTTTAGAACAATCTCTGATCAGTGACCAAGAAGGTGAAGCGTGATATTTCCATGTCCCTTCTCTTGGAGTGCTAGTTACCCTTGAGGTTGCTCTCCTCCCCTTACCTTCCTTTCCTCTAAGCCCCCACCCCCCATTCACCCCTCCCAATTTCAAATGATCCCATAGCTTGGAGACAGCGGAAAAGGAAACAAGAGCTTTGTATGCTTAAGGTATCCAACAAACAATCGGAGAGCGCTTTGAGTAAAACCCAAACAAGCCAGTCCAGGTCAGTTATTCTGAGAAATCTGGGTCACTCTCGATTTTCTCTACACATGACCTCTGGATCAACGCGATTTGGGGACAACGACCCAGAAAACCAACAGGCCGGCACGCCCTCCTTAAAACATAGAACCGGCCCGTTAGATGACCTACATTCAAGGGTAACAACCAATGGCAACTCTTTCCTAGAATTCACAGTCACCCGACAGAATACAGGCTTTTGTTTTATTAGGCGGAATAATGTGGCGATGAAAGTTCAAAAGTTGGGCGAACATCAGATAAGCAAATCACTCTAAGACCTGACAAGCGATCAGTTCTGTTTATTTTACAAATCCTGATCCAAATTTTATTTTTTTTCGCTGCGACTCATAAGCTGCCAGCAGAAATGTCAAACCAGAAACCTTTCATGTAGGGCGAATATAAACTGTAGAAAAGTTTCCAACGTAACGTAACAGGGCATAAGTATTGTACATGAATTAATTTGTTTCAGCTCTCAGGGCATTTCCTTTTAAAGTCTTTTGGATTAATTTAAAAGATCAGTTTTAATTGCCATAATGTCTATTAAAAGTATGTATCAGTTTAATTTTAATGAACAAAAGGAAATAAAACAAAAGTGTAATATTCTCAAAGAGTGCAAAATTAAACAGTACAATGAGGGGTCACAAACAATTAAAGGGTCAAAACCTAAAGAAGTAAACCAATTCTTTCTAATTCTTTATAATTATTGATATTTGTGCATTATGCTGCCACTATCAGCTCAGAGAGCACAAACTCTTGACAAGCATTTGGCTCAAGTGATCGGTTTTATAAAACTGAAAGGTACAATACTCAGTAAATCATCATGTTTTATATTCTAGATTTTGGTCTATCTATGTAGCAATCATCATGAATATGATGACGATGGTGGCTACATAGATAGACCAAAATCTAGAATATAAAACATGATGATTTCTGTATTCGTTGATTGATCGATTGATTGGTGTTTAACGCCGTGCTCAAGGGTATTTCACTTAAATGACGGCGGTGTATTCCAACAGCAGACAGCGACTCTTACACATGTAACAGAACCATAAAATGTGAAGTCACTCCAGTGTTTTTTTCTGTTGGAAAGATACTGTTCCTCCACCAGTATTCAGAGTTTTATTTTATGCAATGTTAATCTGTGGGTTTACTTTATTCTTTAAGTCAACCACTCATGGTTTTTAACTTCAAAGTGTAAAATTACAAATTAAAACTAACATATATGTATGTGTAACCTAAGGAACAAGATTGCAATATTTTCTTTGCATATACTTGAGAATAACACTCGTCTTAATATCGTTAAAGTTAAAGATAAAAAAAAATCACGCAAAATTAGTGTTTTTCACCAAATTCTTATTGCCTCGGTTTTAAAAAATTTTTAAGCTAGAAACAGTTATTTTGAAATAAATAATATTCAATGGGTACAGAAATCAAATGGGTATGAAATGTTGTAAAATTTTTGAAAAATTGCTATCAAAATCATTTTTGTGTATCTTTGCATAGGCCTACTACTAAAAAGCGATACAAACTTGAGAATGTATCGCAGAAAGCTCTATTTCTATCGCAAAAAAACAATGTGAATCTGGACATTTCGGACCCTGGGTTACAAAGTTTATTTGAGCCAGGAGAAATCCTGCCTTAATTTGAACTCAACGTAAAGGGGGCAGCCATTTTTCCTCGCAGGTATCAGCAAACTGACAAAGCTTTTGATCCAGCAGCGGTAAATGAACTTACATGTGTTTGTTATGAATCAACATTTTGAATCTTGTGATGGGCAGGGCTAAAAACCGTTGACTTGAATTACATGTAACATCTGTACCCCAAAGAGTGGCCCAACTGTGACCACAAATTGATACATTTTCATTTTAATATTCTGCCAGAATTTTCAGTTGGTTTTTTTATTATCAAACTTTCACTAACAATTATAACAAAAAAATCTGGTGCCAGGGTGGAGTTAAGAAAAAGCTTCTTACTTTTGCTTCTCAAGAAAAATATCAACAACTCATGTGATTCTGTGATAACACAAAATTCATAATTTTGGGTGAGTATGCGACTTAAAGGGACATAATTTCCCAATGATACAGATATATTATATCATGGACATTAGGTGCATTGTACGTTTGCATACATTTGTTTCTTTCAGTAGATTTTTTAAATTAATAGCCAAATCTATAATTTTAAACTGCTTCCATACCATGGCATACAAACATGTGATTTACTTGGGAGAATAAAATACAGAGGTAAAACATACATAAATTGAAGGCAGCCTAATTTATCATTGCTATTGACCTACAAAAAACATAACCTTAAAAATCCCCAACTTGATCAGTCCTACGTGAAAGTAGTCCGGTAGACGAGGACAAGATAGCTCATTAATATGTAACTAGGTCAGTGTGTCAAACACATGGCAAGCCAAAGCCCAAAAAAAGAAAAGAAGGAAATGCTTTAAGAAAAACTACACATACATTAGGAGAGTTGAAAGCAAAACTTAAGAAACGTTTTGTTAAAATAAATATAAAAAAGTATACTGTATAATTGTGTTTCCTAATTAAAATGCAGGTTTTTGATTAATAAAGTCATGAGTTGATTGAAAATCAGCTCAGACTGAAAGGCAGTCTCAATGTAAAAGTACATGTAGGCCATGTTAAGAGATGTACTTCTATACCAGATAAGTAAGTCATATTTCGTCTCCACTTTCAAAAGTATTATTTTATCCAAATAAAACTTATATTAAATGGATTGTGTGTTTGTTTGATTGGACCTATTTATTTATTTGATTGACACAGCAAGCTCTCACCAGACACTTCTCGGAGAAAAATTTAAAGAAATATTCTATTGATTGTTCATGTTACATGTAGAATCCTAGTCATGTTAAATTTTAGAAGGCTTATAAGACTATCTGAAAAAGAATCTATGTCAGACATGCCAGAAATGTTCTTCACATCTATAGGAGTAAATTTTATTAGTTGTTGTTTGGTAGTCTTATTTGGGGTTTTATGTTTGAGCACCAGACATTTATAAGTGTAAGAGGGTTTTATGCTTGGGCACCAGACATTTATAAGTGTAAGAGGGTTTTATGCTTGGGCACCAGACATTCATAAGTGTAAAAGGGTTTTATGCTTGGGCACCAGACATTAATAAGTGTAAAAGGGTTTTATGCTTAAGCACCAGACATTCATAAGTGTAAGAGGGTTTTATGCTTGAGCACCAGACATTCATAAGTGTAAAAGGGTTTTATGCTTAAGCACCCGACATTCATAAGTGTAAAAGGGTTTTATGCTTAAGCACCAGACATTCATAAGTGTAAAAGGGTTTTATGCTTGAGCACCAGACATTTATAAGTGTAAAAGGGTTTTATGCTTAAGCACCAGACATTCATAAGTGTAAAAGGGTTTTATGCTTGAGCACCAGACATTTATAAGTGTAAAAGGGTTTTATGCTTAAGCACCAGACATTCATAAGTGTAAAAGGGTTT
>JAVFBZ010005501.1:17309-30910 GCA_032466195.1 Katharina tunicata
AGCACCAGACATTCATAAGTGTAAAAGGGTTTTATGCTTGAGCACCAGACATTCATAAGTGTAAAAGGGTTTTATGCTTGAGCACCAGACATTTTTAAGTGTAAAAGGGTTTAATGCTTGAGCACCAGACATTTATGAGTGTAAACAAATCAAACAGATCAAGTTCCTGTTGACAATGGGCACATGGAGAACCTCGGCGACGACCACCGACGACCAACGAGTACCTGGTGCCTCTAGGCAACCAGGTAAACTATTATTGGTCCAAGTCGTCCCGGTACCTTCCATTTCCTCTGATTAACAGTTTTTGTGTAATGGAAAAGAATTTTTTTTATCTCATTAGCAGTATATTTACCACTGCAAGCAATACTTGTATGACACATGTATGGTGTAGATAAATGTATCCTATCGGATATAAAGTATTCCACCTAAATAAAAATCAATATAGAGCAGGTACATGTAACAGTAAATAAGTCACCGAAGACGTAAATCAATGGGCCGTTAGTACAAATGCCAGGCAAGCATGAGTTATTATATATATAGAATATTTAACCTTGATTACCACAATCTTATTGTTTAGATGTTATCTTTATATTAAACCTGCAACCTAAATCTTTGTCAGTCTAATACAGGTCGGTGATATAACTCAAACTGGGGAAAATTAAATTAAAAAAAAAAATCAATCAAATCAGGAATCTGTTAAGAATTTGAAAAAAATTGTCTTACATGATATTATACGTTGGTAAAATTTAACAGACCAGAAGGACAAACCCTCAAAATTTACATTAAAAAATTGCCAAATTCTATCTATACATTTTTTTCTTAATTTTTGACTTATTTAAGGTTACTGTTACCCTCAAAATATTGCGATCTATATTTTATTGCAAAATAATAATAATAATAATCTTTATTTAAACACAGACAAATCGTCAGTATTCACTGATTTTCATAAAAATATACAGAGGTGGGCTAGTGATCTTTATCTTAGAGAAAATCCAGTGAATATATGAGTTAGAAAACTGATAACTTCGATGAAATTATTTGACTACATGATTTTAAACAGTGATGTTTTGACAATCAATTGAGTACAGCTACATATACCTCACCCTGAAAGGTATTAACAGGTCTGCTGTGCATGTAGAAAACCGATTCTCCAATTATTATGTATAGGGAAAGTTAGTACGCTCATTAACACTGCTTCAGAGTGGTTCATACTGTAGGTGTTAATCTATTCACAGATGGCATGGTACTTAATTGACATCTGGCATGAGGAGTTCGGCTCAATTTCATAGAAACACCTGCTTTATTTCAAAATATGTTAACAAACTGTTTATCAAAAATCCACATAATAGGACAATTTGGAATTATATATGTACAAATTTAATATAAAGAGGCTAACCTATGTACTACCGTGAATTGTGAAATAGATCAGAAATAAATTTTAGCTGTTTTCCACGCTTCATTTTATTTTCCAGACTGTACTTGGAAAAATGCTTGAAAACTTCATCTCAACATTAAGGACTAAAATATGGTCACACAGATTTTTACTATCTTTTTCGCTTTTGAGATGTATTTAAAAGACACAATTTCCTAATTTGGACTCATTTGTTTTTTTTTATTGTTTTAAAGTTAAATTATTGCAAGAAAACTAGAACAAACAAGGATAAGTGAACAGCAGGTTTTGGTTTATATATCATACTATAATGTTGATTTAGGCTACCCTAAATGCTCAACAAATTCGACCTCCATGGACACATGTTTCAAGTCATTTATTGAGGGTATTTATGTGAGATTGGAACTAAAACATATATTTTCTTGTAGTTTAAAGTATGAACTTCTTAAAAATTTCAACCGTGTGTTTCTACACTTTTTAACCTTAGCATAAAGTGTAGTTTTATAAGTGGTAAATGGGGTCGAATTTGTTGAGCATTTAGGGTAAAACTACATGTAGTAGAGTTGACATAAATGGTACTAAAGAAGAAGCAATACGAAAAAGACGAAGTTAAAAAATGCATTTTATGATTTATTTTTATTTTTTGGGGGTCAGTTTCAGAAAAACATAATGTACATAAATTACTCTGCTTAAAATAAGATTCAGAAATCTGAATATATATATATATATATATATATATAAACTTCATAATAGTTAAGAAGTACATGTACTGTAAAACGGCAAAATGTAAAAACAATTTATTCTATTGAGAGTTATATTAACCTTAAAGAGACCAACTTTTATCAAATTCAACTTCACACCTACATGTACAGGTAAATAATTTAATTGTAAACTATTTTTAATTACTGCTTTGATGTAAGTCTTCAAAAACAGATACTGAATGTTCATTGGTTGTCATTTTCAGACAGTCATTTGAGCAATACATAACACCTGTGAAGAGTGATTGAAGACCTGTCAATTAGATAACAGAGTGTTGCCATGGGAACATGTGCCCAATGGTAAACAAATAATCAATACTATGGTCCTTATATATATGTAGCAATGTGGTCAAGCCAGGTAAAATTAAGAAATGCTATAGTTGCTATGACCTGACAGGTGTTAACAAGAATACAGGTACATTCAATCAAGTATGCTGTGAATCAGAACAAAGAGGAAAAATGAAAGTGGTTATTTACCCATTCAAGTTAGAACAAATTTTTAAGTGGAAAGTTTATAGTTATGTAATTTTATAGTACAATATCTTATTGTCATTCAACACTTCTAAAAGGGTAATATTGGTAGGCTACAGGTACGCCTTAAAAAATATTAGATTACCAGCAAATGACATACATGTTACTTGTACATATGTAAATTAAATGACTTGGTTTCTTTTTCTTAGGGTCTATCACAGTCACCTGTTCATCTTTATATTCTACTTTCTAAGCATTTGACATTTTTGCCGATAATATTAAAGCCTTGCTTGGGCAATGCAAATCGTCATTAAAACTCTGTAGCACTTCTGCATTACAAGGTCTCAGCAGTCTACAATGACGTCAGTGATTCAGTGTTGACAACTTACTGCTGAACAACATCAGGTGCCTATTATTCACACCTGTTTTAGTGCAAAAATATAAAGGACACAAAACCAATAAAATCCCACTTATGCAAAGCAAATCTTGAATGTAAATTTCACTGAAAAATACGGCACAAATATCATTGAACTTACAAAGTTTTAAGTAAATGTACCTATTTTGAACTGTTCATGCACAGAGCATTTGTCCGCCAGTCTACAATGTCATTAATTTTTAGGCACCCAGCTTTTCTTTTTCAGGTAGAATTCGACATTTATATTTTGATTTTTTTAAATAGGGGTCATTTTTTCTTTTTTTGAAATTAAAAACAGTGATATCAACTAATTAAAGTCGATAAATTTTTCCCATGTTCTAGATCAGTTATCAGAATTGCGTTTCTAGATAGACCTAAATCTCGAGTTGTTCTGGATAACCTAAAGGCGCATCTCGAGAAAAGGCAATACATGTAACATGTAAATTGTGAAGATAAATATGTGACGAATATGTAACACACATAGATATTAATTTAGGTTAAAATAAGCACAACCTGAAAATGTATAATTTACAGTTAGTAGTAAACCCATTAGTCTACCAAATGAAGATGAGGGCAGTTAAAGAGTTATCTGATACAGAAGGGAGTTTCGTCTTATATATTATATGTGAATTTTTATGCATATAAAAGTTTTCTTCAGATTTTATCAATGTTTTTTGGTATTGTAGCGCGTCATTCATTTATTTTGTTTATTTCAAGAATATGATATTGAAGACTCAGAAGCACGAGTACTTGTTTACGGACCGCAAATATCTGACTATAAAGAAGGTCATATCTTGAAGTTCAGTTTTTGGGTTATTCCCTTATTTAGGTTATATAATTTCAATTTATTCCATAGTCTTATTTTTTCAACCTTGACATACAAGTCGTCATCAGGTGGTCATATATAAGTTAATCTGGAGACCCGGCAAAGCTTAAACACCAATCAAGTAAATCACTGAAAAACTTATGGTAACAACAATTTACATCGACATATGAACCGCAAAATAAACAAACTCAAATTCACGTATAATAAGGGATAATAAATAAATTCTAAAAATGATTTGAATCACATTAAAGTTTAAACACTAACTTACCTGTGTAACTCAGTGAAGTTGTTGTTGAAAGTGACAGTTCTTATCGGGTGTCAGTTTCCAAGAAATAGCAGGTGACTGAACTTGAATCGGACAAAAGACATTCTGTGAGATGGACAACACCAAGCCGCTCTGCTGCCCTCAACAAACAGTTTCATTTTTAATCCGATGACATTTCAGTTTTGAAGTGGGAGCCAAAACGATAATGAATACACCTTTGTGTCATGCGCGCATAGAAAAAATTGTCAATATACCACGTCACTCTTGTTAGTATAAAGACCCTCCGCAACCTTGATTTAGGACCCATAATTGTCATATTTATTTCAAATAAATAACTCAGAAAGACAAATATTTCTAAATAAAATAAAATAAAATATTTCTAAAACACTATAAGGGTCGAATACAATCAACAACGAAAACAGAAAGATAAGAATTTAGGTGGTACTATTTTAGGTCAGAAACGTGCACTGACTTGATTACTAAACGTGACAGGCGTAATGATACAGATGAAGTGCATGTTGAAGTAGGACAGTGCCTAGTCAGTCCTACACGTGTGTAGAGAAACACACTGCTAGGTTCCATCTATGAAAATACATTCACATTACAGCCTAGGTAGCATTCAGCAAGAGTGAAGCGTGTAGCTGAATGACTTACACATTGATTAGTAGGATGCGTTGAAAATAGAGGGTCAGGGTCTGCATATATAATTGTTTTTCCGTTCTAGGAAAGCTATTCATTTTATTTTTTAACGGTAATTTATTTATTTATTCTTACTGGTGTCATCCCGTTAGCACAGTTGTCATATTATGTCATACGTATGAATGTTATTCCATATCCGGGGCTGACAAATCTACTGTGGCATTATCGATCGTGATGTTTAAAAAAAAAATTGGGTTTAATTTGAACTTGACCGATTGTTTCCACTATTCTTCTATTTGTATGCAAGATGAATGAAAGATTACAACTGAATTACCTTCGTAGAAATTATTTACAATCAAGTTTAAATAGATAGGCCTACTAACGTGAGTAGTTTGTATGTCTACGTGAGTGACAGTTTTTGTCAGTTAGGTAAAAATACTACGACTCTGGTTTTCTATGGAAGTTGTTTTCAAGGGGCACGGAAATAAACGGTTTTGCGCAGAACACTTTTCATGTAATATTCAGAAAATCTCGGTTCAATTTACAGCTTTGTTATCCCAAGCTTCTATTTTATGTAAGTAGCTCATTAACTCATGTGTTTAAATTATAACCGTACTGCTGCAACTGAGTGACTGGGTAACCAAATATTAGCAGTAAGCCTATATATAGCCTATATGAGATAATTTATCGACTTTAATTAGTCGATTACCCTGTGCCAGTGTGATTACTCTTGACAAATAAATAGCCTATATGGACTACGTATAGTAGACTAACAACGATACAGAACTCAGCGTCTATATTAAAGTGTGAGGACATTACATATATTTTCTTTTTTTTTAATATTTCAGATTCATCGCTTCATTTAGATTCTTTTAAAAGCTCTCAATATTTGTTTGGGGGGGTTCCTGATGTTACAACTGTTTAAACTGCGTATAAATTTAAATACTTTTCGGGGGCTTTTTTGCTGTAAATAATTGGAAAAAATTATATAAGCTCGAAATTCGCTCGAAATGCACTTAACTTAATATACTGAATCTATAATTTGACTTTCTTCACTGGACCCTTGTTTTTTTTTAATTTGAGCCTAATAGGTAAGTTACAACATTTGATTTCGTTCATCGTTTTGTCAAAATATTTGCGTAATTCATAAATTCCATCGTGACGGAATCAACGTAACGATTTTTTTTTTAAATAGAGTTTTTAAAATGATTCTGAAAAATGGTTTGCCATCTAAAAAAATAATTCTCGCGTTTGAACAGATGGTCGATGGCATAGGCAAATTGTTATATATATACTCGTTGTCTAGCTGTAAATTATTCAACAATGTTTGTTATCAGGCACGCGTCCAACGCACGCGTGACGCGGCCGGCATGCACTATATATATAATGTTAAGGATATTAACGTCTGATGTGTAACATATAGGCCCCCTATTACAGCGACGTTTCGGTTGCTTGAGAACGGTCTTCTTTAGGATGGAGACCGAAACGTCGCTGTAACATACACATCAGAAGTTAATATCCATATAGCATTATTGTTTGTTATTAGTATATTTTTATAAAGAGTAACCACTCTGCCAGAGGGACATATATAGAAACGGATATAACATCTTCACCAATTTAATTTCGATTGAATTATATTTAGACCTATAGTGAGGGGAGCTCAGCTATTGACCGGGCCAATAGAACTTGGGCATTCAATAGTATATCCATGAGATGATTGCCCACTACGAGTCCTGCCTAGTAAAATTAAAATGGGGCTAACAGAACTAGACATGCATGAGCTTTAAAATTCCACGTTGATAACCTTCGTCGTTTGTCCGTTCCCTAAAATCCAGCCATCCTAGCTCTTCTGTTCCCTACTTCTCCGGTGGTTGCCTCGCCTTCTGTTAGCCATTCTCTTGTTTCATACAAGCAATTTGGTTTAAACTAGATTTGGGTTAAGGTATACGGTCCTCTCCAATTTCGGCTATAAGGTACAAACATTGTAACCTTACCAAAGATCTAATCTTAACAGCATAAGATATAGGTCCCTCCTTGACCGTGGCCTCTCCTTCGTCCCACCCCCCAAGAAATACTCTGACAGAGATTGTAAGATTCAGAAATCCAGTTTTATATTCGGTTATTTCGCGATACTTTGGCTAGAGCAGAGAGATACAGAAGTTTTAATTGGCAGAAAAAAAACCTTTATAAAAAAAACTGGTTATGCACCGCCAATCGCTGACTCCGAGATTATTGCTAGTGTTGCTAAACGTACAGATTATGAACAGGTTGCCAACACTTAAAACCACCTGAGACATCGTTATTAAACCTGCTGCATGATAAAGTTATAGTTATAATGGCAAGACAGGATAACATCAATAAGACAGAGCGCCAGTTGAGTAATCTCGACCATTATAAAATACTAGATAATTCTGTTTGACAGGAAAACAGGATGAATTTCAACGACATAATCCTGTCTATAGAAGATCAAAAGATCCTTATTACTAGACAAGGCGATTATCTACTAGCGGGACGGGAATCCAAAAACAGTCTGTTTTACATTCTTCCAAAAATTCACAAATCACAGTAGAAATGGGCTCATTCATATCAGACTGTGGTTCTGAATCTTACCACATCTCAGAACTTATTGATTACCATCTCAAACCAATGGCCAACATGCACCCCAGTTTTATCAAACAAACACAGAGGTCTTTCTGCATAAGTTATGTGAAATTCAGGTTCATTCAGGTAGGATCTATGTCGATATTGAGGCAGGCCTTCAGTCTGTTGAAAATGCTTTCCGCATGTATCCCGATCCTCGGCTTCCCTCTACTGAGGTCCTGGAACTGTTGAAACTCAGTTTGAAATGTAATGATTTCGAGTTTAATGGTCGAATGTACCAGCAAATAAAAGGATGTGCTATGGGCAAAAGATTCAGTCCCAATTTTGCCTCAATTTTTATGGCATAGTGGGAACATGAAGCCCTTGGAAAGTGTGGTAAACAGCCCCTGCTGTTCTTTAGATATTTGGATGATATATTTTTCCTTTGGCAGCATTCCAGATATGATCTAAATCTCTTCATCTCTACTTTAAATTAACATAATCCAAATATTTAACTTCAACCTACATTATCAGCACGGCTAGTGTAGATTTTTGGGATATTACAGTCTACAAAGGTGTCAATCTCTCTGTAACAGGGATGTTGGATTATATATAAGATATTCTTTAAACCTACTGAAACCAATCATTTACTCCATGCTAATCATTTCCATTCGCCGCACTTTGAGGAAATAATTAAATCCCAAATAATAAGGTTTCATTGGAATTGTAGCACCCTCGCTTCCTTCAACGAGGCCTGTTCTGTTCTCTTTAAGGCTTTGATTCCCACAAGATATTCTATAAACGCGACTTCTTCGCAAGATCAAATCCGAAACCCTCAGAAAACTGAACAGTTATAATGTAGGCCAATTTACAGAATAAGTACCTGTACGAAAACATCAAAATCATCCTGTAATATTGTTAGGGAGCTCTTTCTTTTTTAGTTCGACACTTAATGGCTACATGAACAAATATAGCAATTACTGGACCCATCAATGTGTGTATCAATAATATTTCTTGGTATAAAACAATTCCAATTAGTGAAAATGGACCAAGCAAGTGAGTGATTGATTGATTAACTAACTAATAATTAAATCAAAGAGCCACTAAATAAATTATAACTATATTACTAGACAAATTATGTCTGTATAACAATTCTCAGAACATGTCATGCCCCTCTTTCCATAGTATTTAAATAATCGCCTTCAAAAAGTTAGTTTCAGAGATATTGTCTGAACATGATTATTTCTTGTTTTTACCAATGACCTACCATTCCGTGTGAATTTAGTCTGAGACACACATGTAATCAAATCATTCAACTTTGAGTATTAAATGTAAAACTCCCTTAACTTCTGAATCCCTGTTGAATCAAGATCTAGGAAACGTTAAAGGTTGGTGTTCAGGAAACCATATGGTTCTTAGTTTATGAAATGTTAATGTAAATTAATTCTCTTTAATTTCTCCCCAAAAATGTAGTAAACTACAAACACACAAATTCATCTTAGTTTTAGGCACAACCGCCGTTTAATGTTTTCGTAAAGAAAATACCTTGGCCTTCAAGGAGAAGAAAACAAAAAACAAGGTCCTTTTCAACTTATAGACCATAAGAAGGCGTTAATAAAACTGACGTTACATTTTTCGTAGAATTCGTCGTTTTCCACTTAAGGACACTTGAATTGAAATACCAAGGTAAAATGTATGGTGGACTAGTGTTTATTTTTCGTAGATAATAATAACCAAAAATTAATCAAAATGTAATCCTAACGAAAGAGAAACGGTGCAAATGAACACAATAAAGCTAAATATAATGTACAACTCCATTAAATACAGTTACTCTGTTGAAATGGTCAATACAGGAAATGTAGCGTAAAAAGTCCACCATACATTTAAACTTGGTATTTCAATTTCAGTGGAAAACAGCGAATTCTACAACAAAAAATGTAACGGCCTTTTTTTTTTTCTTTTTTTTTTTTTTCCTTTATGGTTGACGACAATCTCTCGAGAACGAATTAAAACTCCGTTTGTAGCAAAGTCAGTCAGAGATTAACCTTATTACGGCGTATAAGATCTTTTCTTCCCAAATTTGCCCGCATGCGTTTCTATACTACATTTATATTACCTCTTCTGGATTACTGTCCAGCAATATATAGGGTACCCAACAAACACCTGCAGCGATCACACAATCTACCGAGTCCTCTGGCTAAGGGCAGTATGTTTCCAGATTAGCACTGGAGGACCATTATCTTTCCAACAGCGACTTCACATTGTTTGGTTGTGTTAGAGTCGTCGTCTTCCGTTGGAGTACACTACCATCATATACGTTTAATCCCTTTGAGCACGGCTATGAACACCAATCAACCAGTTAATAAAAATCTACTGAAATTACAGAAAAGTGCAGCAAGATTAATTGTAGATGTACCCCATCTGTAGCCTTCAATGAATATGTTTACTGAATTCAACTGGTTACTTCAATATGGAACTGCTGAGCACACATGCAGTTTTTTCAGTATTCAAATCTTTAAACCATGAGAATTATAATGGTGCATTCAATCACACACATACTATTGAGATAACAAATGTATAGAAATCGGTTTAATCTATTTTTCTCACGGCATCGCCTGTACAACTTCCACATTTCAAGGATTCAAACTACACAAAGTTTACCAAACATTTCCCCACCTTGTACCATAAAATCACATTGTTTATATTTATACAAAAATATATACTAATACACTTTTCAAATCGACCATTTAGTCGAGAAAATTTATAGATTTTCTTCCGGATGTCAGAAACCCCGCATTTAGCTGACGTCACTGAAGACCTCCACGATCAATACAGTCCAATTACTATTTCTTTTTTATTAATATTTCAATTATTATTTATTGTGTATTTACCGCTCATTTGCTGATTTTCCTTGATTCGGTCGTGTCAGTGAACTTTTCATTTGTATTTATATTTTTTATTTTAAACAAAAATCCATTTCTTGCATTCATTCATTTACATTGTTACCTGTGTTATACACTTTCACACCCTGATGTATAAACACGCACCTGTCCAAATATACTATTAGCTGGGCTAAATGATCAATCCAGTCTACAAAACGTTTCTATCCTATATTAGTTTATTGATCATACATTTATTAATTCTCACCACTTGTTAACCCATATTCTAATCAGGTATTAAATCGTCCCTCCAAGCATAGAACTGTCGGTCATTCTAAAACCGAGAATCAAATCATTCCCCCTATCATCGATACTTTGTATTGTCTTTGTATTCTTCTCAGTCTCGAGAAAGGTACGAGCCTATTTTAGTATGACTATCGGTCTGTTTGGCAAAAAAAACAAAGACATCGATAAAACCGTGTTTTCGTAATTAACAGTTCTGACGTACGTGATCGCCTACACTAAATTTACGTCTCATATTTAATTCTCTTTATCTAATTTTTTTTCCCGAATATTATTTGTCTTGTCACGTTTTTTTCATTTTGTTCGTTTAGTAGTCTTCACCTATAGTCTACTATACTAATAAAGCCGGCAGACTGTAAAACCGCAATTTGTTTAGTAAGCCTATTCACTGCTCATTAGAAGGGAAGTCTGTCGCACAATCAACAGGGAGTTAAAACTATTAAGCTGGTCTCTTGCATTTAATGCCAACAATACTTTTCTTTTTTTTTCTGGTCTATGTCTCTCTCGTGCGGTGTTATATATTTCTACCTCTACTCGGCTCAGCGGGCAATATGAGTTTGGATTTAAGTATTATCTTTCTTAGAAGATTAAGAAGTATTTACGGTGGATTATTATGGACATTCAAGGGTTTTATCCTTTCTGTGTTTTCGTAGCGACTTTACACTCCAGTGTAACAGTTTCCTCCGCGGTGTAAATATTTCACTGTTCGACAACAAAAAAAGAACAATAATTCATGATCATCAGTCTTATGACGCAATTCTCAAAGGTACCTGTGCTTGGAATAGGCCTTATTGAGACACATATTTTTTGTTGTTAAGCAATTAGGCAAAAAAAGACATGACGGTTGTCTTCGTGAATCTATCAGCCTTGCATGTATACCACGAATGCTGTAGCTTTTATGAATAAATTTGCATGGCCAGTGGTCTTTTAAGCAAGTAGGCTACAACATATTGAGACATCTAGTATCTCGATTTGCCCCCTTAGTGGCGAGTGAACCTATAACTTAGGAAAATTCTGCGATTAGAAGAGCATATTGGTGATTCGAATGATTCTCGGTTAAGGTAAGTTTAAGAAATCAAATTCATTGATAAAGAAATCGAAAGAGAAGAGGAAGTGTTAATTACATGGGACATAACCTGTCTGGTTGGAAAGCATAGGTTATCTCCCCTTATGTTGGCTGAAATGAACAG
The DNA here is from genome assembly GCA_032466195.1 of Katharina tunicata. Lineage (NCBI taxonomy): Eukaryota > Metazoa > Mollusca > Polyplacophora > Chitonida > Mopaliidae > Katharina > Katharina tunicata. Next base: position 29,026 of record JAVFBZ010005501.1, read on the forward strand.
CCTTTACGGTACCAACAGTTTAAAAATCGTACACTCCCCGAAGGCATTATATATTAAAGCAATTTATAGCAAATCATTGAACCCCCAAATCCGGTTGGAAACATGTCCCCACCAGATCGTTTGAATAAAACGGTCTATTGATTGACTTCAGTGACAGACATTGCATGTACGGGCCTAATGACTTGACATTTGGAATATAGATGTGAACGCCATAGCGAGGCCGATGGCCCTTGACCTGATCAATCAATCTATGACACCAGTGTATCTATATCACGTGTTTTGACTCTCTTGATGCGTTTTGTAGTTTGTTGTGCTAAATTGTTCGATTTTCTTTCATTATTGTCGTTGCTGTTACCTGCTCTATGTCGATTTGTATTGGCGCGGATTGCACTCCATGTCCTATATAGGATACGTTTATCTACATACCATACATTTATTGCCTCCAGTGGTACATATATCGCTCATCTGCTACAAAATGGTCAGTCATTAAACAAAAGCCGGTAATCGGAGGGTACGGAAGGTACCGGAGATAAGCGATGTGGAACAAGAATACTCAGGGATCCGATTTGTTTTCGTCCTACATACGCGAGCAATCTGATCTCGCGAGATCTCATATGTATGACGAGAGTACGATAGATATCTGAGGTCTTGTGGACACATTTTGAGAACCACCCACCTAAGTTTATTATGTCAGATAATGTACATCGTACGTCCCATACAATTTCTACCGAGTTTCCTCGTATGACCTCGCATATGTTTTGTTTATAAATTAAACAAAACACGAATTCCACGGAAAGTGGGATATGAACACCAGAAAATAAAATCCCACATACAGCTTGAATCCGGAATAAACAGAAAAAGCATTACCTGAAATTTTTAAAACAGTCAACTGCGAGCATGAAAACAAGACGTAACATTTTCTCGCGCCACGTGATAAGTCCATGCAACAGCCTTTCTTGAGAAAAAGAATTGTGATCCATCCTCCAACATTAAAGTTAACAACGGCATATACCAAGATGTTTTCGAATGATTATGTATGTAAACTTGTTAAATGTATCAATTATTATGCACGTTCGTTTGAAAATAAATTTCAGCCATTTTTATAAACTATTTCGAGCATAAGTAGGCCCCCTATGCCACATTCTTGTTCAACATTGCCTATCTCCGGTACCTTCCGTCCCCTCCGATTATCGACTGTTGTGTAATGACTGGCCATTTTTATTTAGCCTATAAGCGGTATATGTAGCGTTGCAGGCAATGCTTGTATCGCGTGTAGATAAACGTATCCTAGGGACATCAAGTGCATTCAGCGCCAATACAAATCGTCATAGAGCATAAATTTCACTCCAAGATAAAATTCGATAGTTGGAAGATGGCCAGCGTTACACCAGGGGCATATTTGAACACCTCTTGGAGTAAAAATTAATTCTATATGAATCTGATTATGAGTGACGGAATCACTAAAAATGTGACGGAATCACAAACGTGTGGTGATTCTGTCACAGTGAATATGCTCTTGATATAGCACTTTGACTTGTATAATGGAAAGAAAGCATGAACCAATAGTAAAACATTTACCTATAACACCGGTATAATTCCCGTTCATGGCAACTGTAATACTTGCCTTCTTTTATTTAGTTGCGAATAGCTTAAAACCAATTCGCTTCACTAAATTAAAAACCAGTATGATTTCATACCGAAACATTCAACTATCATTTTAAATATCTTGTTTGGGTGGCATTTAGAAGCTGGGTAAATTACAAAAAAATGACGACTGAGATGGATTTTCAACTTCTGGATATATTGGCAAGCGACGTTTAGATCTAGATACTAAGATCGTTTTCAAGCAATGGTTACAAATCTCAACAAAATATACTTTAAATGG
>JAVFBZ010005502.1:0-12349 GCA_032466195.1 Katharina tunicata
AGACGTGTGGCCCCAAACAGTAACGCAATAATCTATGTGGGGTAATATGTAGCAATTGAAAAATAAAATCCTTGCTTGATAAGGTAAGTATTTACAAATATCATATTGTTTATTTGATTCAGATCACAATATTACCTTCATTTATTAATTTGTGGTCGAAATCCTCCTTAAACCCACATATTACACTATAATTTCAAAATGTATGCCAAATAGAGAAACAGAAACTGTACCTCTTAAAAAAATAATAACTTTGACATTTTTGTATATGTTGCCAGTTTTATATATCCTACCCAAGAGTTTAATTTATGAAAAGTTTCTACATTTGAGTGAAATTCTTTATTTTTTACACGTGTCAATTCAATTTTTTCATCCAACAATACTTACCTTTTTCATCTTTGTCTTCAGTTTTCTTTCCATTTTTAACTTGGTTCTTTTTAATATATTTTTCAATACACTGTTGGCTTCGACTTAGCTTCATTAAAGCTCTACAAGCTGTGGATTTGTCCATCCATACAACATTACCTGATTAACAGTACAACAGAAAACAACATTAGATCATTACAAGAGACTAATTGAAACATTGTATTGTTTGACCTTTATACCCCTTTAAACAAGAAAAAACATTACCAAGAGTTGAAATGAGTTGAAACATTTTTGTTTCTTCCAGAATTTAAATATTTACATCACATCTATTTCAAGTTGGAACACAGATCAGGCCTGGTAGATCTGCATTTCCTCTGTTTGGTAGAGAAAAAAACCCGAAAAGATACTTTGGAAAAAACATTTTGTGATCTCAGCATCCACCAGGAACCTCCTTAACTAGAGTTTCTTAAAGTAACTACCCTAAATCCTCAACAAATTCAACCTCAAAGGGCACAAACATTTAGTAATTTATTGAATGTTTAAGTGTGAATTTGGAACTAAAACTTACATTTTATGGTAAGTTAAAATCTAAACTTCATAAAAATTTCATAATTACATGTCTACACTTCTTACCCTTTGCATAAAATGTAGTTTTATAAGTTGTAAAGGGGGTCGAATTTGTCGAGCATTTAGGGTACATGTTTGTGATTTGGTTGGGGTTTTCTGTGTTATTAATGTTATTTCACTCATATGAGAGCATTCCTGTCCAATAGGGGAAAGAAACTACCCTTAACGACACTGACTACACACAAGACACCACAGGACATTAACAGGATGAAAAACCTCTCAGCTCAGAGAGCACCAAGGCACAGAAATCTCTTGCCAGCCAGCAGTATAACAACACCTACTATACAACCTAACAATAAAGCCATAGTTACATGATGCATCATCTATCCACTCAATGGATCCGGGACTAAATTCCTGGAAGTATTTAAACACATCCTGAGTGGTCATGTCATCTAATCCTCTCATATGTATGGCTTCTGGTCTCAGCCCTCGTTCATCCACCTTGTCTGTCTTCACACCCAAACTGGTAAAACAAGATACATGGAACACACGTTAATATTCACAATTATGAACCAGCAATATGACCACAGGATTATTTGCTCAAGAGTGAAGCTAGTCAGACACTTTAAATGTGCATGGAAGTGGAATTTGTTTATTTGTTTGTTTGGGACTTCACAATTGGTTTGGCTTCCTGTTGCCACCTAGCTCAAAGTACAGCAGACCACAGGGAGTTCCCACCCAACCCCCAAAGCAGTTTTTCTGCATCTACGAGAACTAATCAACCCTACATACAATGCCAGTTCAGTGAGCACATGAGAAAATTAATCACTGTTAATTTGCTTTGGTAAAATACGTTAATGCAGTTTATATTAATAACATCAAATAAATAGCGTCATGCAATCATCATTGAAAAACAGAGCCAACTATGATATACAAATCAAGTCAAACATAAACCAGAGGTTGTCATCCATAGTTGCCTCTTAAAGTTAAAAAATATTGACTGAAATAGAAATGTTTCTTATATCAAACCTTTGATGAATTTCTTCCACATTTAACTTATTAGCCTTTTTTGCTGGAATACCAAATCGCTTGGCTCTTTGTTCTCTCTTCTCCAGTAATTGCTGAAATGTGAAGCATGAATGTACATGTCATTGTAAATAACAAAACCATGCTTTAACTAATTAAAACAAAACTTGATAAAAACATTCATGTGATGTAGCATTGTTGGTGATGATACAGGGGCAATGTTGTGTCATGTCCTACCTCAATTTATCAAGCAAAATATCTCTTGATATTTTGTACTTTGAGAAAATATCTCAGTGAGAAAATGACTAGTTGTTCCTCAAACTTCAACTTTAACTTAGTTAAACTTGTACCCATATTAGATTATTTGTCTTGGATGCAACAAGCCTAGCTTCACACTCCTTGTACCCACATAAGATAATTTACATATCAACGTAACTGTTTTCATTTATGAACAAACTTGAAATCGTGGCGAACAGAGTGTGTTGGAAAAACTCAAATTTCAGTGCAATAGGACTTTAATTATCCCATATGGACTTAAAATAAAATATTTGCATTCTAACAGGCCAATGACAAAGAAGTAACTTGATTATAAACTTCAATCATACAAACCTCATCTGTTAAATCGAAGCCAACAATGAATTCCCCAGATTTGTTTTCATATTTCTTTGTTGTTGGCTACAACAGCAAAAATATCAAATTACAAATGAGAAACAAAAAACAACATAACACTGAGAGTTTGGATAATATACCAGTAAGTTAGTCTTAAAGTTGTAACGTTATGACTGCCTCTTGGATATAGAAAAACAATTCCCTCTTAAAACAAGATATTGTGAGTCCCAATGAATAACACTCTTACACTCCAATAACTTTTGTTGTCTCAGATTTAGACTGGAACTTAACAAACAAAAAAGGAAAATAAACTAAAATCGAAATTTGAGGACTTTCATGTATTTTACCTTAATGCATTGTGAGCATACAGTGTAGTCCACTGGTCATGCTGGTATACCCAATTTTTTTAACCCAACAGTAATAATTGACACAAGTATCTCCTAGTTTCATTTAATCATTTAAGAAGAGATGTGATAGTGAGAAATCTGGAGCAATTCTTTCAACCATATATTAAAACAGAAACAAAAAGACAAATAATTGCTTACTTTCATTTTAAAAAACAACGTGGTATTGATTTTTTTTATCCTATATATTAATATATAAGACTGTTTATTAACGTTGCCATATGCCACCTGTTTATTTATGTATACATCAATAAATATTCATTCTTTATTAATTTATTGTTAACAGAACCTGACAATAAATGACAATAAATTGAAAAACATAGCAGGAAATTACAATAATAACATTTACAGGACAGAAAAACACAAAAGCTGGCTTCCTGTTCTACCTTAGCTCATAGAACACCAGGGAACAGGTGGCTCACACCCAGCCAGCTTTGTTCTCTTGGCCTCAATGGTCAAGGGTAGTTCTTTTGAAAAGAACTCAGAAGGGTGATATTTATTACTCTTGATTTAGCCATACCGTCAGAATTCTTCCCTTTGCCTTAATTTACAGATTGATTTTGTCAACCTGGCTTACATATCATAAAATCCCGAAAAACGGAACAAATTGAGCAATTTACTCACTTTAAACTGTGAAGTATCATCATTAAACAATCATTTTCGTACATACACATTTCTCGAACTGTAAGTTCTGCAGAGCTTGAACATGTTTTTGTCAGACACTACCTGAAAACCTGAAATAGCACAAGCCAAACAAAACTATCTTTGGCTGCTAGGTAGCCTGACAACATGTTCAAACTTAGCCCTGTAAACTGGACCGTGAAATGCTATGCAACAAGGTCCCTTTTAAAAAATATAGGAATAGTGAAAGTAGGATCATTTGAAATGAAAATGCTAGAAAAAGCCAACAGTTCAATTTTGACTAGAGATGCAACATCTGCCTGACTGTTGTAGTCTAATTCCCATCCCCGGAATTGATTTGATTTGATTTGATTTATTCACCAATATAACAAATACATTGGAGGGAGTAAAGCTCAGTTGAGCTTGTTATATCCCAATTGAGGCAAACATGCCTAGTCAATATTGAATTGTCGGCTGGTGAGGGTTTAAGTGACAAACATCTCAATTGAATGACAAAGGAAGGCTAATTTACTTTATAGCATTCACTTGTGCATGGTATATAGTAGCAGTTTTTAAATCTTCATTTCAATGGCAGTACTCTAACTATTTGTGAGAATTGCTTCGACCAGAGTTATTCGCTATTTGGAGCAGGACCTGGTTGCATTGCGTTACCAGGTCCTGTTTATTGGGATATTTCAAACTTCAAACATTGTGAAAGTTACCATTAGACATTTATGGTACTGCACAACTACAAGAATGATTGTTTAATGATGATACTTTATAGCCTAGCAGTTTTAAGTGAGTCAATCGCTCGTTATGTTGACTCGTTAATCACTCTGCAAATTCAATCGAATGAAGGAACTGTGACGGCATGTCAAAATCCGAAATGATAAATAACACCTTTCAGAATTTTTTTTTTTTAAACTGCGGTCAAGGCGAGAGTACTCGTTACCTGGAGTTGGACTACGTGTACCTTAAATTTGGATTCAACAACTTGCTTGGTTGTTGTTGTTGAGGAGCTGGGAAGTTTCGTTTTTCCGATGCGGACATTAAACTCAACCTGGTCGTTATCGACATCATGATCAGTTTCTCCTTCCCCGACATCACTGGCATCTGTCAGAATCAAACTAGCCTCATCTTCACTGTCAGATTCTGTATTATCAAAACAAATCTTCAAGTTTGGTTTTTCTTTTCCGTCTGAGTCGGCCATCTTGAGGCCAGCGTCGCATAAACTGATGCCGCACATGATGATTGGTTAACTTATGTAATCTTCTCGGCACCCCCGACGAAGGGTGTTTTTCATTGGCTATCAATATCATTTGTTGACAAGTATGGCGGATGATTCTGCTGAGGTTGGATGGAGAGTTCTGTATCGTTATAGGTCTACTACGTAATCCATATATAATGCCGAGGTCTGTTTTCCCGATTGATATATGTTTGTTTGGGGTTCTTTTTTTTTTTTTTTAAAAAGAATTTCATTTATTCAACGCAGTTCACATGATGCTAAATGTATTTGATACACTGTGACAGCGCTGTAAATAATGTAAATTTGGATTTTGACACTTGGGGGCCCTATTGCTTATATGGCTGTTTTCGTCATACCCACAGCTAATCCTAGTCTAGTTCTCTGGGGGGGTGATATTTATCCTTTTTTGTATTTTACCAGTCCTAGTCTAGTCCGAGTGGCTCAGACCGGCGAAAAACCAAGGTCTGAGGCCCACACGTAAGGCTTTGTGTCAACTCCAGCACATACAGTTCTGTATCATATGCATGCTCACAAAAGCATCTTTGTAACTGACACATAAGGTATCCGAATGAAAACAATTACCACGAAAATGCAACCTTACCTTTTTGCTTTTATTAAAAACACTAGGGACGAAATTTCCAACTGATTAGTTGTTGCGTTGAAGCGGGGAATAATTTTTACACTTTACTCACACTGGCAGATTTTACCCAAATTTTGCATTTGATTTGGGTCAAAGTATTTGAATTTGTTGTATCTGGAGTTGACAAACACAAAATAACAACAGGTATGGAGGAAATTTGGTTCTAATGTGTAAAATTTGACTATACTGTGAAGGATTCGTGGTGTGATGTTAGGTTTGGATTTGTCGCCCCTTTCTTTTATAGTAAACTAGTAATCTTATACAACAACTACAATTTTAAACATGAATTGATACAAGTCCCTGTACATGTGATGCCACACACAAACAAGTGTCACCTTCCACTCATCTACAAGTCTGACAAAATTATTAGTGACTCCAGTGAGTGGTCAAACAGTCTTAAGTATGGCGTAAAACCCCAATCAAACAAACAAACAAACAAACATTGAGTGGTCATGTATCCTCTGAGCTGTTCCAAACTTTCCTCCCCTAGTAGCTCCCATTGAAACAATAAAACTAAATAAATAGCATAAAGGAAAGGGAATAATCAAGTAATAAATTCCTGGAAATAACAATATTGGGCAATGACATTTTGTAAAGAAAAATTGTTTCAACCTCATGGTGATATTGTGGGTTGTGTTATTAGTCCTATAAATGTAATGTGATGTCTTCTGTTTTGCCAGTGTCATTTGTCTGCAATTCAGTACACGGAAATGTCTGCAAAGTGATGAGAGTTGATCCTGATTATGTGCTTCTTTTCCAGGCTTTCACAAAAAGTTCAACCCTTAAAACATGAAAGAATGGCAAACTGAAGCTGGGAAATTCTCCAATCATGACAGAATACAATCCTGAGAGATTTTTTTATCTTTAATCAGTTCAAAACCTGAACCCAGACATGCCAGAGAACCGTTCAACAATGAAAGATTGCAAGCTAGAAGCCAGAGAACTATTCCATCATAAAATCATAACGGATTGTAAAGTTAAAGTCCGAGAACTATTTCATCAAAACAGATTTTGAAGTTGAAGCCTAGGAACTCTTTCATTGTAACAGATTGTGAAGTTGAAGCCGCAGAACTCTTTCATTAGATATGAACCATCTAGTCATGAAAGACTGGAAACTTGAAAACCAAAATTGAATAAATCATAAAAGAAGTCAAACTCTAAATTTAAATTTTAAATCGAGAAAGAAGACAAATCGGAATCCTTAAACCTGTTTAAGCAGTAACGAGAAACAAATGAAGAGAGAGCTTGTAAATCACGACTGACTGCCAATCTGAACCTCATGAACCATAATGAACAGGAGAAAATCTTGACACCACATTTCTGTGTAATTCACTATTAAAAAATCGACTTGCGAAATTACCTTTCCACAGCCTGAATACACAGAAATGAGCTTGTCCGATATTTTTGATCTGGTCTCTTTTTCGCCTGAGTTATTTTATCCTCAGGTGCTTGTAATTATTTTCATTTTGCTGTTATTATCGGGATTGTACACTTTCTGGAGAAATCCAAGAGAAAATTATCCAATGGGTCCAAAGGGGTGGCCTTTTATAGGAAATCTAGAACTTTTATCTCACAAGCCACATCTTCGATTATTTAACATGAAGGATGTTTTTGGAGATGTGTTCAGTTTGAAGCTAGGAGGTCAGGACATTGTTGTCGTTTGTTCATTGGCTGGTATAAAAGAAGGATTACAGGACCATGGTGAAAAGTTTGCAGATCGACCAAACAGTTTAGTCTTCAACTCTCTTTACAATGGAGACCGACAGAATGGTAAGTTTCTTACTTTAGCTCAGTCTACAAAACAAGGTTAATTGTGGATAGTTGCAAAATATTTATTGTAATTACTTAAAACAAAATTCCTTGCTTCCTTTTCTTTGTTATCCTAATGTAGATGAGTTTTATTGATAAGAATCCAATAAGAATTATTTGCTTTTTCAGATTTCTGATCGACAATTTTAAATCAATTAAAACAAATTTTTTTTTCCAATTTGACTCAAAAAGTGAAAGAATATATCACCTTTTTTTTTATTTATTTAAAAAAAAAAATGTACTTAATTAATCTCACATGTGTTTATTGTAAAGAAATGGTTATCAATTTGTGTTCCAGAAATTTACATAAAAATTCTGTTTATTTAATAAAATAAGAAAAACTTTCTCTTTTTTTTTTGCTTTGCAGGAATTTCTACTAGTGATTACACAGAGAAATCTTATATAAAACGAGCGTTTATCCAAGCTTGTTTTGATGGTCATCATTCAGATGACAGGGTCATTGAAGAGAAAATCTCGGTTCATGCCACTGATATCATTCTGGCTTTCCTCGAACAGGAAGGCCAGCCGTTCGATCCAGCTGATATTGTTTTGTTAAATTGTTTACGCGTTTCTTTGTTGTTAGTGTACGGAAAACAATTTCATCACGAAGACAACAACTTATTTGAGATTTTACAAACTTTTAAAATGAGATCTAAACTGAAAGGTATGTGGTTGACAGATGTTCCTATGTGCAGGTTTTTAGATGAAAAAAATGTTAAGAAAGTTTGCCAGAGGACTGCTCTTCAAACAGCTTTCCAGGGAACACTTGTGGACAAACATAAGGATACATACGATCCGGATATTGTGCGCGATATGATTGACCAACTGTTGATATTTATTGAAAACAACGAAGATCGGGGCATTTTAACGAAAGAAGATATGACGTACTTATTATTAGACATCACAGGCTCTGGGTTCCAATCAACGGCCGTTACAATGACTTGGTTGCTGGCGTACATGGCATGTTACCCAGACATTCAGATCAAGGTTCAACAGGAAATTGACAGTGTTTTAAAACATGATGAACTGCCCAGTTTACGTAACCAGGGTGGGTTACAATACACAGTAGCTACCATCTTAGAGGTGGAGAGATTGGCTAGTGTTTGTCCTTTTCTTCTTCCACATAGAACCTCTGATAATTGTATTCTACAAGGTGAGTGCTGTACAAAATAGGAGATATTGGGTTAACCAGAAGAAACCAATGTATACATCTATTTTGACCACCCTTTGGTTTTGATAGGCTACAAATGAGTGTCCAAACTGTACAGACGGGTGGTTGGTGGTTTCCTTCAGCCATAGAGCTGGCACGCCCTCCTATAAGTGAAAATACCTCAAGTACGGAATAAAACACCAATCAATCAACCAAACTCTACAGTACCCTATGGCTAATCAAGCAAAATATTTCCAGTCGCACATTCCCTTGTATTTCAATGCCATCTGACATATGAGTGAAATAACTTTAATTACTGCATAAAACCCCCCCAAACCTCTCTAGACAAGTTATGTGAAGTCTTGGTATACATGTTTCCATCAAACACCACTGTCGCATATTCACAAATGCAAGTATCCTTTCAGATATTTATAACGTTTTTATAAATAATTGATTGCTTTGTAATTGATTTTGACAACTATTGAATTTTATGGAACATATTTTGTCAAATGAGAAATACTTTTGGCTCCAAGTGATGCTGACTGGTTTCCTTAGACGTAATTTAACTACTGGCTAAGCATCATATCTGTGGAATAATCTTAAGTATTGAATAAACCTCTAACAGACAATCCATAAGGTTTCCTTTTTTACTTTTTAGGTTATGACATCCCTGCAGACACTTGGGTGCTTTTCAATGTCTGGAGTTTACATCATGATTCTCGATTTTGGAAAAACCCAAACAAGTTTGATCCAACGAGGTACAAACTTTTTTTTAAATTTGTTTTACATCATTGTTCCTATTGCATATTTTACTTTATAAAAAGAAAGATCTTAAATTTGTTGCTTATACCTGTGCTTTCTTGGTATGGTTGGTGCTGTCCCTAGTTATTGGCAGGAGCTTCCTGTGCCCTTTGAGCTCTCTGAGGCCATCTGAAAGTCGATCTGTTAATTGTAGAGTCCTGTGATGTCCTTGTTTGTCAGTTTGTAGCCAGAACTGCTGACAGTTTCATTCACCAATTGGGCTGGCACGACATCATGGCCCTTAGATGAAATAACCTTTAGTATGGCGTAAAACCCCAATCAAATAAATACTCAGTCAGTCATAATTACCACTGGAGGAACATTATCTTTTCAACGATCTAATACTTTCACTTCCCTTATTTTGTTGTCACATGTGTTGACTCAATGCCTACTGTCATGACTGTTGAAATGCACCACTGTCCTGTTATAGTGAAATACCGTTGAATGTCAATAACACAACTTGTACTGGTGATTTAGTGCAGTGATAGGCAATATTAATTCAATTTTTTTTAGAACTAATTTACCCCTTAATTGGGAGACATAACTGTCATATTTGACTGAAGAAAGAGGGTATGCCAACTTACACGGCCATTTGTAGAACCCATAAAATGTTTAAGGTCTGTTTAGAAACAAGTCACGAGTTGGAGTCTAAATTTTTAAGCTTAAAGTTTAATTTAAATTTTTTATTTTTTTTTTAAATTATATAACAACTTGTTGATAGTTATCGAGCTGTGTTTCTGTACAGACGTTTCCTTATGACCATGATGGCCTAATTTCTTGTAGATTTGTGGCTTTCCTCTACAATCTTTAAACTCGCACTTTTCATGTTTTTGTTTAATTTTGATTCAAAACCTTGATCGATAATAAATAAGATGTTATCCATAAAAATCTTGGCGGAGTCTCCTGTGCCCTTGTGTTTTCTGAGCTAAGGGGCTGTCGGGAGGCCGATTTGTTGTGGTGGCCTGTTTTTAGTCCTGCAAATGTATTGTCGGGTCTTCTGTGGTGCAAGCTTTGTTTATGATAGTTTCCTTTGCCATCATATGAGTGTAATAACCTTAAGTATGGGGCAAATCCCTACAAAACAAACATAATTAATAGTCTTGTATTATAAACATGTGCCTTGTCTTTCTTCAGGTTCCTGGAGAACGATGTAGTGACCATTCCTGACCAGTTTTTACCTTACGGACTCGGCCCCCGCTGCTGTGTGGGAGAAAGTCTCGCTGAAGCAGAATTATTCCTGTTTTTTGTGAACGTAATGCAACATTTTAGTATCCAGCAAGTTGAAGGCAGTGAAATTAACTTAGAAGGGGAATTTTCAACGATATTGACACCCCCATCGTTTTCCATTAGAGCGTTGGACAGGCTAGATTTAGAACTAGAGTCGGTTGATTGAGGAGTAGTAGCACATTTTATGAAGCTATTATACAAGTAGCTGGCTAGGAGTATTCTAGAAAACAAGAGAAACTCTGAATATTGAACTCATTTTGAAAAAATTGTATATTTCAGCTCGCTATGAAGCCATCTTCAGGAAATTCTTAACAATGGCTTCATAGCGAGGTGAAATATAAACATTTTTTTTCAAAATGAATATTCTGAGTTTCTCTTATTATTTTCTACACGAAGTTGATTTGTGGGCATACTTCATTAAGAAGTTTTCTAGTTTATTGACTTTTTTCAATAAGGTGCAAGAATGAAATACTTGTTTTTATTGCCTTGCCTGATAGATTCAGTATAATTGAGCCACGTTGAAATGCAAGATTTTTTTGTTTTAGTCTACAATTTGGATTCTTTGCAAGTTTGATTTGGGCTACATGTAACTGTAACTGACGTATTCCTTTATATAACGGCATGTCCATCCAATGGGTAAATAAACCACCCTAAATGGCACTGGTAACTCACCAGACAACATAGGGTATTTACTGGACGAAAAACAGGCATCTACATTACACCAGCTTCTTGGTGCCCCTTAGCTCAGAGAGCACCAGGGCACTGGCAGCTCCTGCCAGCCACTAACATAGAATTTGGAACGCCAAATGTTATTGATAGTCTTGAAACAATAAGTTACATAATGTTGCAAATGAAAGTTCTTAAATGTTAGCTGTGGTGTTGGAGTTCACTACCGTTACAGGTGAACGTAGAAATACCCCTGAGTACATCATTTTTTGATCATCAATCAATCAATCAATCATTGTAGTGCCATATTCAACTCGAATGGCATTCTAACATTAACTAGAGGACTGAGATGGTACTTTAACACTTTTTGCTGTGTTGGTGTTGCCATAGCTGTGGTGTTGGAGTTCACTACCGTTACAAGTGAACCTAGAAATACCCCCGAGTACATCATTTTTTGTCCATCAATCAATCATTTAAGTGCTATATTTAACTGGAATTGAGTGTCAGTTATGGTGATCTGGCATGCAGGTTGTTGGGTGGGAGCTTTCTTAGACCTGGCGTTCACTGATCCAAGGGGCATGTGCAATGTCATAGGGCCAGTACGCTGTCATTTCATAAAAGCGAAATAGCTTAAAATACAACAATAAACTCCCAATCTAACAAACTTGAGGTTGTACAGTGCCATATCACAAGATGTTCCTTCTCAAGGACATAGTCATTAAAGAATTGCATAATAATCCTGTAGACATATTTTATTCTGTATGATATTTTCAATAACGCAGTCACATCATCACATGTTATCATTCTCTGGTTCCAAATCGGTCTCTCTATATATACATGTCATGACTTTGTTGATAGTTTACCCTTTGATTGACATGGTATTTGAAAAGTCTAATAGTATTTATTAAACGTAGTATTAACATATATGACAAGTGCAATATTTTTACAACAATAACAGATGCTGACAGCTCCTGTTTTCATTTATTTAATTTATAAAAAAAAAATTTGTTTATTGAGGAGATTCTTAGTCCGTCGGATATACAACTATAATATGCACCTAGTGAACCTGTACAGAACAGTAAATTGGTACACTTTGTGAAACTTGTCAATCCTCTGTGTTATTCCTGTATGTTTTTTTTTTTTTAAAGCTATCAAATTATACATGTACCTTCTTATTTTACAAATGTACTTCTTTGAATTTTAAGCTGTGGATTTTTTGT
>JAVFBZ010005522.1:0-12348 GCA_032466195.1 Katharina tunicata
AACATATGTGTACAAAATTGTAAGTATCATTTTTGAATTTCATTTTGCGTTTCTTTTTTTGAAGAGTGTACATGACTGATAGCTCAAAATAAGCTTCAGAGGCGTGTTGAACGTTGTAAATATAAAAAAAAGCGCTGTTAAACACTGTGTTGATAGCTAGATGGTTTATGTACACCTCATGCATACACCGTTAAGGTACATGCACCTAAAGACTATCGGCCGTTAGCTTCAATCCGAAACAGATTAGCCGAAAAACGCATCACGTACAGCTCTGAACTCTTTGTATGCTACGGGTTTTGGCAGCTAAAACACCACGCGAAAATCTGCTGACTAAACAATTACTGGCTGTATAAAAGACACATGAAGCTTTCCAAGAAATATTTCCAAAACAAGTTGTGTCAGTTGTGAATGGTTGAAAAATAACTCAAATTTAAAGGTGAAGAAACCCAAAACAAAAAAACAAAGTCAAACTCAAATTATAGTCCATAGCAAAGTGTTAATAAAACTGCCGTTTCATTTTTTTGTAGAACCCGTCGCTTTCCATTGAAACCCACTTGAATTGAAATACCAAGTTAAAATGTATGGTGGACTTTTTACGCTACATTTCCCGTAGTGGTCATTTCACCAGAGTAATTGTATATTATGGTGTTGGGCATTGTATATAGCTTTATTTTGTACATTTGTACGGTCTGTCTTTCGCTGAGGTTAAATTTTGATTAATTTTTGGTTAGTATTATTTACAAAAAAATGTATGAATAAAACATGGCACAGAGAGTCCACCATACATTTTACATTGGTATTTCAATTCAAGTGTCTTTGAGTAGAAAATGACGAATTCTACTTAAAATGTAATGGCAGTTTTATTAATTCCTTGCTTTGGTTTATAATTTGAACATGACTTTGTTTTTTTGTTATCTTCCCATTTAAGTTATCGCTTTTTAGAAACATGTATCGGTTTGTGATGTTGGCCGGACCTCGTGTAGTAGCTTTTATATATGACTGGTATACAATTTAAATCCGTTCGTTACCACCAATGCTTAATCTAGCCCGTTAAGTTGGAAAATCACACGATGAGACGATTAGATCTAAACCGGCAATACACATAAAGACCCTGGTAAACACGGATTGGTGATAGCAAACCAGTACGACAAAAAATTTAAGAACTGATTCTAAGATGAAATATCCTAGCCCGTGAGACGAATTCTCTGTGTTTTTTTCAGCCAAACTCAACAATGTGAAATCACACAAATAAAGTATAGTAATTTTCGGTGTATTAATAATTAATTTAAAGGGGAAAAACAGAACACGACGAAGGCTTATGTAACAAGGTGTATCATTGTATGTAATAGTGTCCTCAACTAATTTGTGCTAATTCTATATTTTTTTATCAACGATACTGCCAAAATATTAATGTTAAAGTGTCTTAACCACCAGTCATGATGCTCCAACGCCCCAATCAATGTTACCCTTTTTCACTTTATTATAAACAAGATTCCATTATGGATATGCGACGGGCTCTTACTTCGACTACCATCTGTATTAATTGTTGAACATTATTTTAGTTTCAAGCATGTGGCCACTAGTATGTCGATCATAGCAAGATATATCATGCCTTTAGTCTTATCTTAATTAATGCGTTACACGCCAGCTCTAATTAGTCATTCTCTGTCAGATAAGATAAACGTTGACTTCCGTACACCTCTCCTATAGGTAGGGGGCTCTGGGGTTTCCGCATTCATGTTTATGCAAATCGTTTCAATTTGGGACTAAATATGATTAATGTAAACTGTCAAACTGAACTTAGTTTAAAAAACACACAAGCAAATATCTTCATCAAATCGCGTAAACGTCATAATTGGTAAGTTCGGTGGGTGAGTAATAAGCGAGAACAATATGTAGGTGATGGGATTTTGAGTTATATCTGTACCCACCCCTTGTAGTATAATATATGTGATGCCAAGTGTATAGACAAACACCTTCCAAACTTGAATAAAGTGTACACCCGTAAATCTGTACACAGAATCAAAATGTATAGAGCCACAGTGTTATAGTGTCTGTTAG
Source organism: Katharina tunicata (assembly GCA_032466195.1). NCBI lineage: Eukaryota > Metazoa > Mollusca > Polyplacophora > Chitonida > Mopaliidae > Katharina > Katharina tunicata. The sequence goes on from JAVFBZ010005522.1 coordinate 2,062, forward strand.
AGGTGTTGTAGATGAAGTGCAGACTCGTAGGTAAGTAAACCCCGTTAGTACCCTCACTCATAGGCCTCCGTGGCTCCTTCTCAGAACTCTATATTTAGTGGATATGCCAGGAGCTCCCACACACCTCAAACTATCTGACTGTATATGGACATGACTGCAGAGCGATCATGTGACTTATATCCAGAGGCACACGGTATCACCTACACCCGCAATGATATACCAAGCATCCATAATACAGAGATTTGTTTTCAAAAGTAAATTTAGCTTAATCTGAGTATCCCAAAATTATTCAGTTCAACATGTTATTTGTCCTGTCTTTTATTTATTGTATCTGAATCCTATGAACTAGATTTACGTTATTGCAGGGAAGAAAACATAGGTAAAATATTCATTTTATGACGTTATGGGGGAGTATGCCTCTTTTGTGTAATATTATGACGATCATCCGTAGTTAAATAGGGGTTAATTATGGTTAATATCTATATGATGTCTAATTAATACAGCGTTCTGTTCAGAAATGGCCGGATGATAGCTGTGCCTCGCCGACCCTCGCATCGCTCCAGATATGGGGGTTAGGGCGTGACGTCAGCGCTATGATAAACTGTAGAGGCAGCGTTAGAACAGCCTCTAGTGCTCTCCGAGTTGCCGTTCAGTTAAGCTGTGCCAATAGCAGGGCTGGGAAAGGCTTTAGTGTAGGATTTTTCTTAAACTAGAAAAACAGGTGAGTGTTGCCCATGTGACTTCGATAATACATCGATACAATTTATTTGAAATTATTTGAATCGGTTAATGTCTTTTGTTGATTTCAGTAGAAGTTATATCACTTAACAGACAAGCGTCAGCAACATTTTTTTGTCAGTATAACTTTTTATTCTATAAAGCTCGAAAATATTTCTGCACGGTTGCGACGATTTCTGTAGATTTTACTATTAGAAGTGTTACAACATTAGAATGTGTTTTAGCAAACACAGCAATATATGTATTATAGCATTCCATACATACAGAGACATTGGAGAACGTGTTGCCAAGGTAACTCGTCTAACATGTTTGGAAGTACATTCCTTTAAAGTGATACATCTTTAGAAAGAAGTATTGCCTACAAGTTTTCTTTTATTCACATAAATTTGTAACTGAATACAACATCCGTACATCGACTCATGAAACTTTGATCCAAATCAAATACTCCAGAATAGGCTGAGTCAGCGATTCTGTGAACTTTGTCAACATTGATTTAAGTAATGCATTTTAAGACCTTTGAATAGAAACCTATTTAGAACTGATTTTGTCCTCGATAGAACCTGTAAAATACAATATTCTATTCGATAAAGATCATCTTGTTTCAAGATAAAGCTCAAAGGTCGTGACCCCTGGACACACTAATGCAAGAAGTTATTCTCATCTTTCCCCATCTTCATAGCATATCCTTGATGCATCCACACTATAAGCTGTGTATAATTTAATCACATCCATCGCTTATTTGGATAAATATTTTCTCTTTATATAACGGAAGGGTTTAGATTAGTTTGGCTCGTTTTTCAAACGATTTTCAATAAAACAGAGAGGGGAAGGCGGATCTACTTTCGTGTTGTACATTTCTTTCAATCTCATGAGCTCTTAACACGTTATATGACTATTATATGGATAGCTCCTCGTCCATGGGGATCGATGTATTATTCATTAATGCACGTACCCTTGGACATCCAAACAAAATTTTTAGCAAAATTTGAGAATATATGTTTTGAATAAATATATAAATGATTGTGAAAATATAACAAGATCTGCTTTAGAATACGGAGGCACTGGTCTTAGAATTTTTTACGTATATGAATGTAAATCTATAGGTATGCATTACAAGGAATTACATACAAGAAGATGCATAAACTAGCGCATGTTAAAAGTACGTCACTAGGGACTTTGAGTAATGTGAAACCTAAGACTAGCCAGCTTGTAGCTCGTTTCTAGCATCATAAACAGTAAACTATATACCGAGGAGAGGAAGGTATCTGCTATCGGGGTGGCACTTGGGGGTTGGTATGTATGTTTAGATAAAGCTGGGTTGGTGGCTGGTAGAAGGGGGTGGGGTCTGGGTAGCATCTCTTGATGAGGCAGATTGCTAGCATGCTGAGAAGAGACCGGAGAGTTACGCTGTCTCAGTATCAAATATCCAAGCCACTATTTATAGAAACAGTTGCACACATGGTGCATCTGTTTTTAAGTTTCCACTCTATCCCTCCTATGATAAGCACGGCAGTTTAGTAAGCACCAACTTCATTCAGTACATACAGAGGGCATACACAGGTCAGATCTACTTCATCAGGTAAACCTTCACTTACAATGAATACTCTTAGATTATTTAATATCAATTGTTGTATTGTAACATCCGCTGTGTTCTAATGTAAAAGATCACAACCCTTTGCAGCATTATGCAACCTCATTGAGGTTTTATTCTAGTAAAACGGAGGCCAAACATTCTTCCTATCATTATGGTGAATGTTCTCGACATAGGGAAAAGCAGTTACATTTTTCCCAAATGCTCTTCCAAACTTAGTCCAAACTTAAGTCCAACTTAACGGTTTATTTTCGTTTCTTTGCAGAATTCAAAATGGCAGAAGAGGTAAGAGACGCATGTTGTGTGGCCCCTAACGAACCAAGTTTGTAGACAAACACATAGTACTACAGATCTGATTTTGTATAAGTTTATCTGGAACATATTTTTTGTTCTTTCCATCATTTACAGCTATCGTTGATTTGAAAAATGAACACATTTAGCATCCTTTTGTGTGCTTTAAAAAGATTTGTTTTGTTTCTAGTCAAATAAATTACACAAATATTTTCCCATTATCTTGAAGGTCTGTTGTTGTTGTTAGTTTTTTTTGTTGCCAACATTGAACAGCTAATTTCCTCAAGAAAGATATTTTTAAAGTATGATTTTGATCGAAGAGATGATAATGTTTGACTATAAAGGTATTGAATTCTAAAAGCATGTCTACTTATTTCATAATAATATAAATCTCGCGTATATTTCATTAGTTTATCTTTCCGATAACTTAGCAAGGATTAAGAATGACAGTGACCAACGGCATGGTTTGTATATAAGTGTTTGTATATAATTGTTTGTATATAATTGTTTATATATAATTGTTTGTATATTAAACCTAATAGGCTTCACGTTTAATACTTAAGTAAAGGGCAAAGTACATAACATTTTCCTTGAAAATGATTCTTAATGCTAAGTTTAAAAACTCAAATTTTCAACGGAAGCCTAATTTTTTTGTTATGTTTTTCTTCTTAGTTTTCTTTTGTGATCATAATAATTGTGTAAATATTTGTGCCACAATTTTTTTTATCATTAGGCCCACTACAACACACTATTTGAGACAAAAGCCAAATTAGTATTTGTGAATGATAATAATATATATCATAATGATATTGTTATAAATGTGGATAATGTAAGCAGCTTCAATGTGCTGTTAACACCAGAATTTGATTACCGTTGTGTTGCAGTCAGGTGAAAAGGAAACGGCCAAGCGCCCAACATCCAATGTCTTCGCCAAATTTAATAAAGTACAGATGCAAGAAATGAAAGAGGTATGATATTAGGGTGATGTGAAGTATCACATTCATTATATAACGTTGATCCATTCTTGGTTCCAGGCTAGCAAAAAGGCGGGCAAGGAAGACCAGCGCGCTCAGCGTGCCACATCCAACGTTTTTGCCAAGTTCAAAAAAGACCAGATCCAGGAATTCAAAGAGGTTTGAAAATATGACCACTAACATCTCGTGGAATCTCGTGAGAGTAACATAACCTCTAACCCAGACAACTGCGCATGCCCACCATGACTGCGAAGGATAAATCATTTTTCCAAGGACTAATTCTACCTAACTCAGATTTTTTCGCATGATGTATCTGCGTTGTACCAAAATATATTTTTGTTTACATTTTCTGTTGTTCTAATCAATGACTTCAAAGTGAATCGAAATTCTGTCCAACAGCTGTTCGGTTTTGGAAAAGTATCAAATTAGCAACAAATGATGCAATCTCTAATGCGAGGATCTGATTTTCAACAATATATGTGTGATCTTCCCTGACTCTGTGACCAACCAGTTCATTCGAAAATACAGAATCAAATACTTCTCCCTGCCGTCAAGCCTTGGTATTCTTCATTCTAAAATAGAAAAAAAAAACAAATCAGTCTCCTACCGTCGAGTCTTTGACTCTAAGGTATTGACTGGCCATCTGGTTGTTGACCTAGAAAGAGTTATCCCTCTTTGCTCTTTGTAGCGAGTAAGTTAACATGTGATTGCTTCACGATTTTATCTCCTTTTTTCTCCCTTTTACAGACTTCAGATTGATTCCGCCCTATGATAACTTTTTTCTCTGTTTGATTTTAAGTAATATGGTAGTAAAATTATGACGATTCATTCGCCAGCGCCCTTTTTTGCGGAAACATTACTACAACAACAAGGATTGCCTGTCATTACATTAGTGCATTTGTATAGAAACGGTCCATTGATTCACTTCGGTGACAGATATCGGAGGTGACAGACGGAACCGGAGATAGGCGAAGTTGAACTAGAATATACATTAGTGCTAGTATTCTTCTCAGTCAGGAGAAAGGTACGAACCTATTTTAGTATGGGTATTCTTCTCAATCTGGAGAAAGGTACGCAGCCAGCCTCTGACAGCGATTTGTAGCGGAATAAAAATGGCGCTGACACTTGTCATGAGAATATTTTCTTCACATATTTATTAAATAAATGTCGTAAATTTTCAGTTGTTTTGTGCAATATTATTTTCTCCTATAATGCTGTTTCTTTCACAGGAATCTTCTGTTGTTTTCAATCTGTGTGACTAATATTATACTGACACACATATATATCTCCTTTGTATACTATTTCTTGTCTATGTATATCTTCATATGTATTCGCCTGCACGGCTATTTATGTTGTTCATAAATTAATATTAGACTCACATCGATGTTGTGATGCTTTTTCGCGAATCCAAACAGTATACTTGTGCAATTTTTGTAAGTTTCCGTATCAAATTAACAAAATAACTATTCAAATCTCAAACAATTAAGGGGAAATATAAGTCCATACTCTCTAGCCCCCCTTTGAACTATTAAATCTAAATTAACTCAACTAGTTCACTGGTTAATATCTACATATGATAATATCTTAATATCTAGCCGGTGACTTTAAATAACAATTCATCTAAGAGTTATTCTAAATAAATTACTTTTTATGCAAGAATTAAGAGATGCCGATTGTTGGTAGGTGGTGTTATTTACAGTAGAATTTATTTGAATGCCGAATGCATCATTATCATTAATGATACATGTCTTATATTGTAACAATTGCTTTGTAGGCATTCACCATGATTGACCAGGATCGTGATGGCGTCATATCTGTGGATGATCTTAGAGAAATCTACAACTCACTAGGTAACAAATCAATCTATCAGGTCATCAATTAACCCTTCAATCAATCGATCACTTGATCAATGGATCAATAATAGATCAATCAACCAATTAATTAGTCATACAAACATGACGACTGAGATGGATTTTCAACTTCTGGATATATTCTGAAAATCCATCTCAGTCGTCATGTTTTTGTAATTTACCCAGCTTCTAAATGCCACTCAAACAAGATAATTAGTCATAGTTTTAAACACATTGACATTTTTGAGATAATGAGTAGCAGTGGTTAGATCATGAATCTATGTCCCACCAAATTGAAACGACGCCGTCTGATAGATATATTTGTGTGTTTTCAGGTCGAGTACCGTCCGATGCTGATCTTAATGAGATGATCAAAGAAGCTCCAGGTCCAATCAACTTCACAATGTTCCTCACATTGATGGGAGAAAAACTGCACGGTAAGTAATCTATCTTTCTGGGGATTGGAGTAAAGCAATTTTCACAACAACGTGGTCAAAAATTACCAAAATAGTCCAACCTAATTTTCAAATATACCGAAAACAGATGAAGTGGAAAATTCTTGTATGTGATAAAACTGAACATAACGTTTGTTAATTTGTTAATTGAACTTTTATTGACCTGTCGTTAGGAATGGACCCGGAAGATGCACTCAGGAACGCCTTCGCTATGTTCGACAAAGAGGGAAAAGGATTTATCCCAGAGGAATAGTAAGTATCGTACAAAAATGTATAGTTTTAAACAGTTAGTGACGGAGCAGACACGCATTCTTCTGTAGAATTAGAGTTCAAAACGGCGAAATGACTTCATCAAATGAAAGAGAGAATATATGCTAGTAGTAAACAGACAAGTTTTATGTGGAACTATGTCTAGTACCCCTACCGAAGTGTTATGCAGTTGCGTTTCTTGTTTCCATTATATAATCATGTATAGTTTTTGTTGATGGTAAATAAATATGTTGACGTTTTCCAGCTGGAAATAGGGTCTAAACATTACGTCGTTAAATGTTCATAATCAAGTATAGGATATGTAGTTTATGTTACATTTACATGCTATGTTCTTTTTGTTTACAGTCTTAAAGATTTGCTGGAGAACATGGGAGACAATTTCGCAAAAGACGAGGTAAGTGTATAAAACGGAACTCCCCAATACTCCGGCACATCGTTACAGCTTATCGTTTAACTCCTGATACGATTATTGGGCAAAAATCATTAAGAATGTAATAAAAATTTCCATTATTTAATATTATTATATGTGTGACATACGGAACAGATTCTAATAATTAGAACATATGGAAATATATGATCTTGTAACAGCTTTAAAATGTTAAGGAATTTAATTTGAAATTTTCTTAAACTCGTTCCATTCGTTTTCTACAGGTCAAACAGACGTGGAAAGAAATCCCACTTGAAGCAGGCAAAGTAGATTATCAAAGATTTGTCTCGCTGATTAAGGGTAAATTAGGAGAGGAGGAGTTGGCAGCGTAATATCACAGTTCCTATATCTAAGAGCTATTCGAATATATAAATTGTGATTAGTCGTCACCCCCTTCACCACGATCCCGCCCTTCACCACGACCCCGCCCCCACCTTGGACTTCTCTAGTTGGCCAGACCACACCAGAAAGCTCAGCGCTTCATACAGGACACTCCATCTTTTCGATGCGTGGGTTTGCCACTGTGCCAGAACTAATCGTCGACTTGATGAGGCTATGAGTAATAAGGCACGGCTTGTGGCGGATCGTGGGGCAGTGGGTGACACTCCAGGATGTTTTCCTTTCCTACCTTAGACCTTTGGAAACTTTGAAATCTATTGGGCCAAACCGTGAACACCATTCCATTTAGCTTCTCAACACCAAGCAACGTTCGCTGGGTCTGATATTGAGAAGCTGTGTTTCAGGGGAGATAACTTGCTTTAGTTTAGCGACAACTCCTTTATCTGAAACTGGCGCTCTTCATCTGGCTTCAGCTTGTTAACTTACACAGTAGTGAGTGAGTGTTGGCCTCGTAGGAATCAGCTCTAAAGACTATAGGGTTAAGAACCCCCTCTGTGATTTAGACATAGAGAAACTGTTAACTGCCTAGATTATCAACATGTTCCCCTCTTCTATTGTGATACCCTGCTCGTCTATCTAGTCTATTTCTGCAGGATTCAGAATTCAATATAAACATTGCGGACGAAAAGTTTACAAAATTTGTGCTGGACATATTCAGAGAGAATTAGAAATACCGCCCTGTATTAAATCAGTACAGATCAAAATCAAATACAGCAATCATTTCATGGTATCCCTCTTTACTTCCTATACATACAAATGTATAAAAAAAATAATTTAAAAAAATATATAAAAATGTAAAATTATGTACAAAATGCATCACGTACATGACCTGTCGTTGAATAATAAGGGATAGATCAACTAGTAGCAGAATTCCATCGCTGCTCTCCCAGGAGAAATCTCGTTACCATCTGAGGTAGATCAAGTACTTCATCTACTATATAAGGACTTCAAGATCCTAGTCCTTCTGTGAAGCATCGGTGTGGATTGTTGTTTTTTTTTTTTTAAATAAATTCTGTGCACAGCAAGTTCTGGTTTTCGCTATGTTCTTTTACACGTCAGTGTTGATCGCCAGACAAGAATCTGTAGAAGTGCAAATTTTGCTTCGATATCAGCGCAAATCTTTTTAACATTTCCAGCACCATTCTTATTGCTCCGAAAACAGTGCTGTAAACTGAACCGACACGGCTCGCTCATATTAAACTAGAAGTTGTACTTCACACAGACATGTGCTATGCTTTATACCTCAACTTCTATTATCATTTAAAGTCAGTATTGACTATTATTTCAAAGATTTGTCGTGTTTGGTTTGCCTTTTCCATCACGCTGGTTATTTCACCAACGGCAAAGAGCACAGGACCGATTTGTAGAATAACGATTCGTCAACTTCGCATTCGAAACAATAGTTTCCATGAGTTTTATAATATTAGGTGAAATAAAGGTGACATAAAATACGTAAGTAACGTATTCCATGCTTAAAACAGTTCATGTTTCGCTTCAGAGACAACAAATACCCGATGAAGCTAATATTCGGTATGAAAATTGTTTTAATAAGACATAAATTATATAGGCGTATAAGATCAAAGTTTTTTAATTAACAGGTGTTAGGCAGGTTAAGGATCTATTTTATTACTACGTCAATGACGCTTAAAACATAAGAAAAGATAGGCTTTTATTATTTTCATTAAAGATCACATCCGTTTATATTGAGGAGTATAAGATTAAAAACCAGTTGTACAAGCCGGTCCTAGGAAACGCCCAAATGATACAAACTGAACCAAAACGAAGTAAAATTAACGAACAATGTAGCCTAATCAAAGCATTCTTCTACTGATGTTTGTGGTGTTTTTAGACAAATAAGAGTTGTCGGCAAATTGCCGGCTCTGTCCAGCTCCAATAACGTCTGAAATATTTTTTAAAAATATTATTTATTTGATTTTGTTATATTGTCACACATTGTTTAAAGTTGGGTAGCTGTTTTATAATATTTTGCTATTCCATTTAATTTGATGAAATGATTGAATATAAAACCTGAGTAACTGTTTGGTCGGATTGGGTTGCGCAAAACTCATGAAACGAAGGGAAGTGCGAAGAAAAAACACTAAAGCACACTAAAACTAGACACCTAAAATGAACAATGTCCTCTGGCTAAGGACAGAAAGATTTGAGCTTATATTCATGCTGTCATACATATAACACTGGAGGAACCGCATCTTTCCAACACTGGTACACATGGTTTCACACATTTGAGTGGTGTTACTGTCTATTTGTAATTCTGAAATACATATAAGTATTAAGTTAGTACATTAATGCAAATAACGAGGAAAACCAATCCCAAATGATGATAGAAGTTTTGAAGTCCAGCAATTTACCACTAAACCGTCATGCCAACTAACGTTTGCCTTGAAATTTAAAAGGGTTTCCTGATATTCAAGTAGTTTCCGTAAACTTTGTGACGTCATAATGTCTTGACCAATGGGTGATTTGTTGATCTTCTCTCTGTGTCCGTATTTAGCGATTTTAGAGATTCTGCTTATAAAGAATCACAGAGTTAGCTCCCCTGCATATTACCCGTGTTAATCCAACGTGCAAGGAAAACCTAGTTACTTATTCCCAGTTCCTTATTCTTTATTCTTCGCGAGCTTTTTCAAAATTGCAGAGAGCATTCATTATTTACTTATGAACCTAATTTTTTTTTATAAAACACCGAATATTTCAAAATTCATTGCATAAAATCGTTAAATACGTATTCTCTGGTATACCATCGTTCGGAATTATCAGCATTGACCCTCAATAAACCTGTGGTACTTAATCCTCACCTAAACTTGTTTTGTTTTGTATTAACAATATATTCCAGCCTTATGGTAAATTGTGCCGCCGTATCTCTTCATTAAACATACTTTACAGTATCAGTGCTTTGCAAATTATCAAATTTTATTATGGTTATTAGGGGTCTTCACATGGTGTTGGTGCCCCAACGGATTTACGGATTAACAACTTTCGTTGGCTAAATCAGGGGTCTTCATATGGTTTTGGACCCCCAAATACCCTCACGCGATTAAAACTTTCACTTAAATTTAACAATTTGTTCTGGCCATATTTCAAATTGTGCCGCCCTAGCTCTTCATTCAATCTACTCTACAGTATAAGGCCTTTCTGGATAATCAGCTTTGGTTCGCTAAGTCAGGGGTCTTCGTATGGTTTGGACCCCTAAATACCCTAACGCGATTAAGACCATTTTGGCCATATTTCAGATTGTGCCGCCCTAGTCCTGCATTAAATCTACTCTAAATTA
>JAVFBZ010005544.1:0-12346 GCA_032466195.1 Katharina tunicata
TACAACAACAACACGCAACGGTTAACCGACGGATAGTCCAAACGGTTAACCGGTTATTAAAAAATGCTAACCGTTTCAGCTCTAGTTATCACAGGATAAAATGAGTTATAGCCATTCTTCTCAAGTTGTAAAAGTTTCATTCTAATTCCAGCCACAGATTTGTAGATTAAATAGAAGTTTTATGATGTCAACTAAAAAACTTAAAACTGATAATTCAGGCTGAATATAATAATGAAAAGTTGTCAATTTGCTGTCACATCTGGGCCACGCTTTGAAGTACCGACATAACTTTAAGTCAAGGTAATTAGCCTCGCCACTTACAATGTTCAAATTGTTGGGGTTTTTTTTTCATTTATATTTCTGCTTAGCACTGCTGGGTCTGTTGCAAAACAAAGAAAAAAATTTTATGTTTGGAATGATTTCTTTAACAGCCTTGAACTTACCTGTCTTTCATAAGGTAGGAATGCAATATTAATCTCCTTCAGGGTACGAGTGAACTTAGCAGCAGTTGATTTACATAACTCTGTGAAAAGGTCATCCGGGCATGCTGTCAAAATCAAAATAAACAACAACAAATGTAGATTTTACTTTTTTATTCCATGTAAAGTCAACAATAATGCCCCAAATAAAATGTTCATAAACATGTACTTGCAAGATGATTGGGGGAGAAAATACTGTGTTGTAAAATTATCAAAAACCTAATTTCTTTTACATGCGTAACAGAATAGTTTAGATAACAATAATAAAATTATTTGCATTTAGTTAAAAAACCTACACTCAAAAGCATGTGGTCACTGGAGTGGTCAGTTTGACAAAATGATGTTTGATGATGATGAAACATACTACACTAAAATAAGTATTGTTAACCTCTACACTTAAATCTGTAGTACGATGTTTTTTATTGAGAATAATTTTGCGAATCCAGAGCCTAATCTGTTCTGTTTGGTCTGGCATATATATTATAAATATAGAGAAAGAAACATTAACATATGTCTGAATTAAAATTTTAACTAGGTTTTGTTTGAATGGAGTTGTATGCTGACTGGCCAGAGTGGTAATTAATGGAAACAAACAAGACAGCACAAGACATTGACAAGGCAAAATACTCGTCTCCAGAAACAAATCAGCTCAGTGATGCCCCTTAGTTAAGAAAGTACCAGGGGTCTGTTTCACAAAGCGATCTTAGCTTACGTTGAACGTAACTACCATGACAACACAATGCCTCCAGTACTGGTCGCTATGGTATTTACGTTGAATGTAGCCTTAGATGGCTTTGTGAAACGGGTCCTAGGACACTGGAAGCTACCAGCTGACCACCCGTATTAAGGGTAATTTGACTATGGTTGAAACTTGAACAAGTATTTACCTTCTGTGAAAAACACATGTGCGCCTTTATACTGGGTGTTGTTTGGATTTTGAAAGTCCGCCATTAAAGCTCGAATTGACTGAAATTGAAGAGAGACATATTTAACAAACATGAAAACGTCCTCTTTCAATTAAGATTGATTTTCACTGGATCCAAATTTATTCAGATACTAAATTCTCTACTCCATAACATGATTTACTCTTGATGACTTATTTAAAGTGAAAAAAAAAACAACTAACAGTACAGTTGTTAAAAAATCATAATTGTACAAAAATCTGAGTTGTTGAGACATACTATTCAATTTCCAAATATGAAACAATACAAAAAACCCCAAAACAAACAAAAATTGAACACTGTCCAAAGTCAGTGGTTCCATTTTAAAATAGGCGACATTACCTTTTCTGTAGGGGTCAATAAGTACACACACTCCAGAAGAGGTAAGGGTTCTCTCCTCTTGTTTATGTCCTCCACCACTACGGGAAGATTTAAAAACAAAGTTATTCATGTCAGCAAGAGTACATGTATGTTTCAAGTAAGTTATTTTTTCTAAACAAAGAGCTAAACTTCTCTACAATGGTAACCATAGCAACATATTCCCTATTTTGTCACTCAACCAATTTCCATATTTAGTGGGAATTGTATAATGCTGAAAAATCACTTTTTTTAAAGAAAACTCAGAGGGATGTTCTGAGATGATCATTGTTAAGTTTTCAGATAAAACAGCGGAACGGTTTGTTTGTTTTGTTTGATTGGTGTTTAACGTCGTGTTCAAGAGTATTTCACCTTTATGACGACTTACTAGTTTTAATAATTCGCGTTGCCGTTGTATGGTAGAAAACTGAAAAGAAACCTAGTAAAAACCACCCGCAAACTCCGCAGCCACCGGAAAACATCCCTTTTATACCTAAGGTCCACAGGGTCCAACCTATTCCCGGTACAGTGAAGGGGTTCCGTAGTCCAACGCTAAACCACGGAGCCAAGATAGAACTCTTTTTAAGCCTTAATTTCGTAAAAAAAAGCATATTGACTCAAACAAATTTTAACAGGCCTAATAATTCAAGCACAAGAGAATAATGGATTGGCAGGGAACGGATTTGAGATTGTAAATGTAATTTCTCTCTCTAATGCGCACACACACGAGAAACAAAAATATTACCCTAATTACTCGATTTAGATTCTTAAAGTACCGGTATGAAATACTTACATGTGATACCCTCTGACATAACTTCGTGCATCTTACAGCATGACGAGAGCATCCTCATGCTCAACTGGTCCACCACCATCACCTTCCATTCTCCGCTCTTCCTCGATATACGAACAACATCGTTAATTATCTCTGTCAGAAAAGAATTGAGTACAAAATTAAACTGATTGTTGGCTAAACGTTAATTTTCACTTATTGCATTGTTGTTAATCGCCATAGACGTCATGGTTACAGCACTTATATGACGATGCCACAGTCTGTGCTTTGCTTTAAAAACTGTTTAGAAGCCTAGTAAAAGCCATCCCACAATCTCCCCAGACACTGGCAACTTCCCCTACATGTACATGTATATATACGGTAACCTACGACAAAATCTTGAGGTTTAGGTCACCACACATCACACCGAAACCAGATGACACAGTTGCAGGTAACCAAATCGAGAAAGTGTGCAGGAGCCCGCACATAACTTTAGAGACTTTTCCCTCAACTAATAGCAATAAGTTCATTGACGAATTATTACTGCAGTGAATTTCCAGCACTAACACCAAAACCACTGCAACACCCTGCACGGCGGAGTGCATGGTATAGTAGAGATTAGTAGTAGTTTAAAAGTCTTCATTTCCAGATTACACTGTATATTAATGCTGTCAAACTTAGCACAGGAGAACCATTATCCTTCAGCACAAAAGCACAAAACACTAAAGTGACTACCAGTACACATTTTATGGTTATGTAAATAATTGCTGTCCACTGTTGGAATACAGCGCCGTCATATGTGCCCTTGGGCATGGCATTAAACAACAATAAATCAACTATTTCCACTGTCGTACTTGCACATTCTGGGAGTACTGCTTCGACCAGACATATTTGCAATTTACCAAAACTGGACCTAGTAGCATTAGGTCCAGAATATTGGGCTAATTGTCGCTTATTTCTATACCTATAGTCTCAGTGTTATATCCAGACAATTTTTGGATTTGACAAAAATTGAAGGATGAGCAAGCGAGTGGATTGTAAAAATGCAAAGATTGGAGGGATTTCAGCGCAATAGCTTATTTTTTGTATTTATTTTCCATGTCAATGCAGAGATGAGGACAATTTGTTCATGAAATTATATTTAAGTAACAATTCATTTGATTTTTTGAGAGTACTGTTCATTTGATTTTCATAAGTGTCCTTCTGAAGGACGCAGTGAGACTACAACCCTGAGTCTGTCTATACATAGATACAGACGATTTAAGTATTATGACATTTCAACAGACATCCTCCTTTTTTAAAGGAAAATAAAACCCCCAAAAAATAGAAAAAAGGAAAAATAAATATTACACCCCCACAATTTAATTGGTGATATTGATGTAAAACATTTTATAAATATTGCCCATAAAATAAACTGGGCTATTTTGACTGAAAAAGCTGAACCGTTGTGACCAATATGGGACGTTATGGACTTAGTCCATTTTGGCATGGGGCCGTCTTGACTAGGCACCCCTGCAATCAGCCCATACATGTACAGTGGGCTGAATATTGATTATTTATAAGTCTTGATGTACTGCATACTTACATGTAATTTACAAATTAAAGATGGACCAATGTCTTACATTTGAAATTGTTTTATACCTTTTTACAACTGCCACCAGAGCTTATACAATTCAGCAATAAGCAAACACACACAAGCAATAATCATAAACAAAACAGAAATGACAAATCTAGGGGAGTTGACAGCCAACCACCTTGAACGCGAAACTTTGCTGAGTTCCAACGATCCACAACAAATTGAACAATAATCGATAACACCAGCTCGGGAGAAGATGTTCGTTTTAGATTCTGTATGTTCGAATTTCGTTTCGAGCGCTGACAAGCTGTAATAATCTCTTTAAATGCATAAGACTTACTTTCGTGAACAGCAGCCTTCAACGCCATTTTGACTCAATAATAATGTAGTGGATTGTGGGTAATTTATTGAATAATTCACAAACTCGCGTAAAATGGCTTTATTGTGTATTTAATAGCTAGCTGGTCGATTCTTGGCACAAATTATAATTCTGACAACAGTCGGGGGATGCTATTTCTTAGGGAAAATGCTTCTTTCTGTCTTTCTTTCTTCCAAACACGATTGACATTAGCCTCGTTTTAAAATCGACTCAAAGCGGAAGTGGGAATGAGGTCATACCTTCCGTCAAGTAACACAGAAGCTTTTCTATGTCAAATCTGAAATGAGATGCAATTACTGAAATGTACCACAGGGAAGTAACAGAACTAAACATGTAGAATCTCTCCCGAAAAACAAAAGACTTCATTGATTCAGGAATATGTCTGGAAGATCAGATAAGCCCGGTGAGTACTTAATTTTTATTCTGCACAAATTATGAGGATGTTGTTAAGCTTTGCAGAGACTGCAGACAGATGTGAAAAGCATGCTCTGTACTTTTATGTCAGACTTCAAAGGCGCAAGTTTTGCCAGTCAGCAAGTGTCATTGCAATCGATCAGTCTACTGTCTTGTCCCCCACTAGTGGTTTTCTGTCTTCTGGCTTCATTTGCAGATTTTCAATGTATGGGTTGGCAGCTCTATACATGTGTGCAAGATGCTGTTTCCCAATTAACATTCATTAATTAAGAAACAAAGTACTCATTAGTAAAAAGAACTGTGATGTTTTACACCAATTTGATCTTCATTTTTTGGTTCAATCAAGATGCTGATAAAACAATGTATGTCTGCTCTAGTGTTTTACAAGCTACACGAAAGTGCTCACCCCTTGAAAATATTTTAAATGCACCGACTTGCACAACTTAAAGTGTCTTTTATATTTATTCATTTTGCTTTAAACCCCATCATCTGAAACTCCGTCTCATCCCTTCAACGGGTCCGCGTCCTGGCTCCATGGTTAAGCGTTGGACTACGGAACCCCCTTCACTGTACCTGGAATACATGTAGGTTCGATCCCTCTGTGGACCTTAGGTATATAAGGGAAGTTTTCTGGTGGCTGCGGAGTTCGCCGGGTGGTTTTTACGAGGTTTCTTCCCGGTTTTCCACCATACACCTGCAATGCAAATTATTAAGATTAGTAAGTTGTCATATAGGTGAAATACTCTTGAGTACGACGTTAAACACCAATCAAACAAACAAACAAACAAATCATCCCTTCAACAAATATTTACATTCTGAAATAATATTATATGTCAGAGAAACACACCCATATCCTTTATGTATAGATTTGTCAAAATGTTATTTATTAACCAGTGCCAGAAATTGTATCATGTCACACATTACTTTTGTACAATGCACACCTGACTGAGTGAAATACACTTATTGAAGTTAAATCTGAATGTCATTGAAAAATAAAGAAAACAAACTTTCTCTTTATAGTTTTACAGATATGGATTATTTGGTATTCTTCTTATAATGGTCTCCATGAAACTGTAATGACATTTACCTGATGTTATGCTGATGTACTGCCATATATTTAGTTTGAGTGTTTACTCTTATAACTTGGCACACAACCACTGACATACAAACAATTTATGATGCTGCTAAACTTTTTGTTATCGATATCCTTGCATATAACTTTAAAAGCTATCAGTGACTGAAAAAGTAAAGTGTACTGTTATGACTTCAGTGAAATTAATGTATTTTAAACACCCAGAAGTTTCTGCATCCGCTTCCGTACAAATGGAAACATAGCTATACAGTCAAAATATTTGTTAAAAATATTTGTTAAAAATAGTTTATACAACATCTTAGATGAGGTGGACTGCAAAGATTTTTATTTGAATTTATTAGAGTTCAGTCATTTCTTAATAATTTTACTTTTGGAATTTCATTTAAAATTGTAAAACATAGTTTAACAATAATACATGTGTATGCATAATGGTATAAACAAAATGTGTTATTTTTTTTAGTGTAAAGTAAGATATGAGGTCAGAAACGACTCAGAAGCATGTGTCTAAGAAACCACATCCTATTAGAGTGTTATACTGACCCACTTTGTGGTGCAGCTGACTGACCTATATACAGGAGCAAGTTTATCCCCATCAAGTTTTTGATTATCTACATGTAAAATAGTTAATTACATTTACAGATAAATGGATCTATTAATAACTCTTCATAATAGTCCAGCCAAAATGTTAAAATTATTATGTATTCAATTATTAATAAAAGTGGCCGTGGGTGTACAGACGTTATATAATGCTCAAAGATTGCTGATTCCCCCAGATTTTAAATCAGGTCCCTTAATGTTAAAAGAGAGTTGACTATCTTTCAAACACTTTGTCTTTGCACTTGTCCAATTCACAATCTGGTCATATTAAATATCAGAAATTGTTGCCAGCCCTACATATTGATTTAAAAATCATGAATACAATTATCCATGAAAACATGCAAATCTTCTCCTGATTTCTGAAGGTTTTGTAACACTATGAGTTATGTTGTTAAATCAAAGATATGTAACTGTTATCAAGTAAATTTTGCACCATAAGGTAGGCTACAATGTTTTTATTGCTTCTTGCACAAATAAACATTTTAGAAAATAATGTGTGTTCACATCTGTTCCTGCAACGAAAAACACGTCCATGGATTTGGTTAAGTTTTAGTTGAGCCGTGATCTGGTTGTAGCAGACTCATATGGCAAAACATGTGTCATCAAGACTATTCAAACAGCTGACTAATATTGCATTGATAAATCAAATATTTAAAACACTTTTCCCCATGACATACAATTGCCAGAAATGGGTGTCTCAAATCACTGTTTTCAGAGAAACAGGGTGTCTCATTTGATATATTTCCTATCTTTCCCATGTTAAATTTGACTGAATTAGGGTGTCTCAAATGGGTTCCAGGGTGTCTCAAAGACACCGAGACACCCCTCTGGCTAACACTATGCCCCGGATGGCCACCCCAGACAAAATACCTTGTATGACAGTTGACTTAAACAGCTGAAGCTAACATCTGTGTCTAAAGATGTTCTTTTTCCCCCCCTGTCATATATATTTATCATAGCTATGGCACAGTTATAATCATGTGCAAAAAGAAATATATTCTTAAGCATTTTCATTGTGTGAAATACTTTGATGAGGGAACTAACCTTAAAGTCACATACGCACCCAAATATTCTATATGTTGGGTTTTCACAGAATCACATGAATTATATACATTTTTTTATCAAAAAAGTAAAAGTTAGAGGTATTCCTTTAATTCTACCCCCAAGTTTGAAGGTATATGTTAAGGTAGTTTAAAAGCTACAAAAAACCTGAAAATTCTGCCAGAAATTTAAATTGGTAATGTTTCAATCTGCTTTCACATTTGAAGATTTACGACACACTTTGATGTACCGACGTCCCTCTGCTAAATTTCTCCTGTTCCGTACA
This sequence comes from Katharina tunicata, assembly GCA_032466195.1. Taxonomy (NCBI): domain Eukaryota; kingdom Metazoa; phylum Mollusca; class Polyplacophora; order Chitonida; family Mopaliidae; genus Katharina; species Katharina tunicata. The sequence continues at coordinate 7,933 of JAVFBZ010005544.1, forward strand.
AGCTTTGTACCTAAAGAATGATTTTTATTTTAACGTGACTGTTTTAATTTTTGAACAAACATCAAATATTGTAAAAATCAGGGCAAACGAAATTACTTCAAAATTCCAAATTTTGGGTGCGTCTGTGACTTTAAGTATGGCATAAAACCCAAATAAATTAAACAAACAAACCTAGAGGACACTCCTGGTAAAATTTGAGATTGTCCCATAACATTTCTCCCATGTTACATAACTTCCATTATCCATAATATTTCACCCATGCCCCGTAGCATTTCTTCCAAGTCTCGTAACATTTCTTTCATGTCCCATGACATTTCTTCCATATCCCATAACATTTCTCCCCTGTCTCATAACATTTCTTCCATGTCCCATCACATTTCTCCTCCTGTGCGATAACATTTCTCCCATGTCCCATAACAAATTTCTTCCATGTCCCATAACAAATTTCTCCCATGTCCCATAACATTTCTCCCAGTTCCCATAACATTTCTCCCAGTTCCCATAACATTTCTCCCATGTCCCATAACATTTCTCCCAGTTCCCATAAATTTCTTCGATGCTCTATAATTAAACAAGTATTTTAAATGTTTTAACCCTGACACATTTTGATTTGTTAATTGCAACACGCTTTCTGTTTTGACTATGGCCATTTAGTCAAATCCTTACATTGTAATAAGTTTTGGTTAATTAGGCTTGTCTTGCATTGAAAACTTGTAGCAGGAACTGACTTTTTTAGCTACTGCTTCTTGTTCCCTATTATACATGTATCTTTGTCGGCTAATCTTAACTGCCCTCATCTTCATTTGGTAGAATAATGAGTTTACTATACATTGTACTTTTCTAAACGATACATTATTCAGGTTGTGTTTATTTTAACCCATACATGTACCTAATATCTACATGTATGTGTGTTACATACTAGTATTCGCCACATATTTATCTTCACAATTTACATGTTACATGTCTTGCCTTTTCTAGAGATGCGCCTTTAGGTTATCCAGAACAACTCAAGCTTCAGGCCTATCTAGAAACTTGTCTCTGAGAATGGATCTAGAACATGAGATAATTTATCGACTTTAATTAGTCGATATCCCTGTTTTAGTGTGATTACTCTTGACAAAAATATATACATGTATGCTTTATAGATATTTGATTGGGATACAAACTCTCTGTCATCTTATTATTTTAACCTTGATTTATCACAAACAATGAAAATAATTAAGTTCATTAACTCTTTATTATATTAATCAAATATATTTGGGCATAATGAGCTGTTGATCTGCAGGTACATGTATTTACAGCTGACTTAATTTGTACAGTGTATTATAGCAGATGAGAATAATCTAACGTGTAATAATGACTGTCACAAGTGTTTTCTTACGTCACAATTGGCTATTTATGTAGATCTGTTAATTTTCTGTATTTACCAATGACCATTGAGTTGTCATGTCCACTTACATGTACCTGTACAGATTTGACACGAATACTACCCGTTAAAACTATGTGCTAATCAGTTTTCAATCTAGGTATAAACACGTACAGGTATTTACATGTATGAATGACATACATGTACATGTCATGGCAGGTATGTTGTTGACTTATTACTAAACTGTTAATTTCTCTGATTGATTATCAATAAAAGCACAGCTTCTAACAGGTATGAGATTATTTACAATCAGCAGATACATGTAGCAACGGCTCGGGAAAGTCTGAACAGAGGGACTTTGAGAATGTTGTATGGACATTCATACTACCCTAAATGCTCAACAAATTCGACCCCATTTACCACTTATAAAACTACATTTTATGCAAAGGTTAAGAAGTGTAGAAACACACTGTTGGCAGTTTTAAGAAAATCATGCTTTAAGCTACAAGAAAAAATAAGTTTTAGTTCCAATCTCACATTAATATATTCAATAAATGACTTGAAACATGTGTCCGTGGAGGTCGAATTTGTTGAGCATTTAGGGTAAGTAATCACACAGTTATCTTAGCACAGGTTGTGAATCATCAATTTCACAGTGGATTAATTTCATCTATTAGAAAGATATTATTTACAATGTATGTACCATTTTCGGGGAATAAATAGTCATCATGGATTATAAAATACTACCTTGTAGGGTACGTTCAAACCTACAGGTGAGAGTGGCTGAGTTGGTTATTCTCTTTGTAAATCTCTTTTCATGAGGATCGATTTATTATGATCCAAATTTAAGCATGAGTTTGACGTCTTCAGTGAAAGTCGTTACATGAAGCGCGGTTACCTGTGTCTCTCTTAAACAGTGACCAATGCCAATCTGGCAGAAAAACTTTTGAAATATGCTTAATTAACCAAGGCACATGTAGATGTAAACAAAGTGACAAGTACTGTACATGTAACAATAGGACAAACATGTTTTGGAAAGTCTTGTCCTGTTTAGAAGGGTGGCTGCGGAGATTTCACTGTGAGTTTTTGAAAGATTTTTTCAGCATGCCCTGGCAAAGAAAGTCATCGTGTAAGTGAAATATCCTTATTATGATGTTAAGCGCCATCAAATAAATAAATACTGACAATTTATAAGATTTTGAGCTAAGAATTTTCTAAAACAAAAAGGGACTTTAAAGGAAATGTCTCTGATTTTTCACCTGGGTCTCTGACAGTTGCTTGTACTAGGGAAATATGATGGTTAAGTTTTACTGGACCCTGCAGCCCCTGCTGCATGTAAACACTACTTCTTGTAGAATCCTAACTCTTCTGTGGATGAAGGTACAGGAAACATGTCAGAGGCAGCCCTCAGGGAACAATAGTGTGTTTGGGAAGCTGCTGGGCCACTCAGCAGCCAGCCTTACTCTGTCATTCAGAATGATTCATGAACTGGATGCCTGGTTGTCCCTTTAAAACGTTGATCTCTGACAAAGAAACTCTGTCACTCTTGTGTTGTTAAACATGTTCTAATTTCAATAAATTTGCTCTCAACAGTTATTTATTGCTGTAAGTTACAGACAGGAGTCTGGGACGTTTCGATGGAAACAGAGCTTTAAAGATTCCTGATTCTTTAATAAAAATGAAAGTCAAAATATATTTTAAAAAACTGTTTCATCGTTATTTTGTAACATGTAACCATGTGTTAAACCAAGGTGACAAGATGCATTTATTATTCTTTTATTTAATTATTTTTTTATTTTTAAACCTGCCTGTTACACTGCTGAGAAGAGTAGTGCTCTGAATCACGAGAAACTTATTTCAAACGTTTTGTCTCTTGAGTTTTTAATCATGAGTAGTTTGACCAATGCCCTTTACCTTATGTGTTTGGGAGTTGCACAAATAAATTGACCAACAAGTTGATATAAAATCTGTTTAGATCGACTTCTTAATAGACGTAAAAAAACAGTCACCCTTGGGTTAGACATCTCCAGTGGTGAGACAATTTAGATCCCTTTCCTTCATTCCAGGGAAATTAAATAAACAGTCTCACAATTTTAGCTGGGTAAGTCAGTAACCTTTGTTAGTTTCATGTTTCCAATAAAGAAATTAATGGAAACCATTTCTGTATGGTGCACACTGTAAACCTCTTAGCATTGTATAGGAACATAAGGTTTTGATAGAAAGTGTTTGTTTTGTTTCTGTTCTGTTTTTCACCAGCAATACCAAACTACTGCTAACAAGTATTTATGTGAAATTCAGCCAGAATCTCATTTGGTAATGTTAGACCAGTATTTGTATGTCGTGACCTCTAGTGTAAAATGACTTAGAGTTTTAGGGTGTGCCCCAGACAGACTAGCTCCATATGGAATTACGATGTTAATCCAGCTTTCCCAACAATGATGGCATATATATGCAAAGTACCATACACAGGACCAAATGCAACTTCTTCTCATATAAAATATTGCAACATTGCATTTTGCAAGAGTGTATTCTTGTAAGACTGTTTTCAAGCAATGATTACTGAGATTTGTAATCATTGCTTGAAAACAACTAGGCTGAAACAATGTTCATCATTTTACCCAGAATGTGAAAATCTATAGAAGTTCTGTTTTTGTTATTTGCCCAGCTTCTAAATGCAGCTTAATTTGCAAGTAGTGCTGTCTTGTTCAGAGCCAGATCCTCTGTAATGCTGCATGATTCCTGCATCTGGTATGGGGATATCATTAACGATCATTCTGTTACCGTGGCAGTTCCCAGACTTCCAATTGGTTTTACACTGACAAGGAAGTAGAACTAAAATAAACAGTTCAGTTGTAACATTTTATGCAGTATTTTATTTTTTTTCCAAGACAATGTACAGTTTGAACTGTACATGTTCACACCCTCCAGACATTTAGACACTAAACATAACACATGGCTTTATGGATTACATCTTCTGGTTTATTATACGGGCAAGTCGTGCAACTTTTCAATGTCTATTCTGGCATTGTATAACGGTGCCAGACAGCT
>JAVFBZ010005575.1:0-12342 GCA_032466195.1 Katharina tunicata
GTTTGGGAAGGAGCTACGGAACCAAACGTTAACATTACGGCTTATGTAAAATTAATGGTGGTCTGTGGCCATATATATTTTTGTATAAATGTAGAGAAAGAAAATTTTGCTTGCCTCCGATTCGAACTCGGGTCTCTGGCTAGCAGCGATTGCTTTTTCCGTCCGGCGGTGCGTGCGTGTGTGTGTGCGTCCGTGCGTCCGACTTATTTTGTCCAAACCATAGCTCGGTTGCTATGTAGCATACCACTTTGACACTTACACACAACAGTCTTCTCCATATGCTGATGTGCAACGTTCAACCTTTTTGGAAAATTAATGCAAATTTCTACATAAATTATGCAAATGAGCTGTTTGCTGTACGACATTTCTTGTCCATGTCATATCTCTGTTACTATTCAACGTATGACTTTGAAACTTTCACACAACATTATTCTCAATATGGACATATGCAATATAAAACTTTTTTTCCGCAAATTTATGCAAATTTCTACCTAAATTATGCGTCATTGGACCTTGTCCGGACCATAGCTCAGTTACTATATAGCATACCACTTGGACACTTACACACAACAGTCTTCTCCATATGCAGTTCTGCAACGTTTAACTTTTTTTGCAAATGTATGCAAATTTCTACCTACATTATGCAAATTAGCTGTTTGCCGTCCGACATTTCTTGTCCAAGCCATATCTCTGTTACTATTTAAGGTATGACTTTGAAACTTTGTCACAATATTTTTCTCAATATGGACATGTGCAACGTAAAAAAACATTTCAGCAAATTTATGAAAATTTCTACCTAAATTATTCAAATTAGCTGTTTGCCGTCCGACATATCTTGTCTAGGCAATATCTCTGTTACCATTCAATGTATGACTTTGCAAATTTCACACAATATTATTCTTAATATGGACATGTGCAACGTAAAACTTTTTCCGCAAATTTATGCAAATTTCTACCTAAATTATGCAAATTAGTTGTTTGCCTTCCGACATATCTTGTCTAGGCCATATCTCTGTTACTATTCAATGATTGTTTCTTTTCTATGGAACAAATGAGCTGAACACTTATTAACACATTTTTTCTCGACTGACAAGTATTGGCAAGACGGATAATTGTAGACGTTCGAATAGAACACACGAATCCATAAAACTGATTTCTGCTACACTTGGGCGACTGACATTCTGATACCATCTTTCTGTCATGTAATTTAACCTGCTCATCTGTTGATAGCGACTGTTGTTGAAGAGTAAAGGAAATAAGTCGATACCTTATTATTAACAGAGCGTCCCCAAGGCCTGGTGTTCTTTTCGAGCAAGAAATGTCATTCTGTCAAGAGATAATGAAAACCTGATTTATACATTTTAGACCTCCTATGCCTTGGACAGCAGCCCGTTTTTATCGTTTAAAGTAATTCACTGGAGTGTTGTAGTCAGTATTTCTGTCACAAGTCGTATCCTGTGTTAAAAGAAGATTGAGCTATTTATTTAAAAGACATAATTAAGATAACATAACAGTGAAACAGAGTGTAGCGATATGATAACTTTCCCTGTTGGAACAAAATTTATCTCGTGAATAAGTGTTGGATGGAGACACGAATGATGAGTTCATCTATCCTTACAAAGACACACCGTGTTCCGCAGGAAATCACAGAGATGTTGTCCGTATTTCGCCCGGTTATTTACTTCTATACTTATACATATACCTTACTTGTTGAATCAATTGAGTACATGGCATACAACTAGCCGATACATGTGGTGCCATACACCAAGCGGTAACACCGCCATATTAAATACTGTAATTTTTTTAATATCATCTTTAATGAAAAATTTTACCATTTAAACTATAAATGTTATTCGTAACAAAAGCATACTGATCAATCGCCTGGCGTTGAAGGAGTGTCGCGAATCACAACCGTGAATTTGTGCTTTATATAGTCTTGTATGTTTCTTTTTATGAGCCCATTTTTATAATTATATTTAGATTCATGTTCCCTTGTCGGCCATAGCGTATAAGATGAGTGAAGTTTTCCGGTAGCTTTAATGGCCGCTTGATGGTTTTATGGGGTTTCTGTCCGGTTTATCATCACACAGCGGCAACGCAAAGTGGTCAAACTGTAAATACCAATTCAATGAATAAAAAATATATATAGCCAAAAAGGGCTGATAACTGGTGATACATTTATTGATCATGAAATTATGATGAAGCGATCTCTTAGCTTGGGAAACTTCTGCTGTTTTTCTTAGAATGCCTATATAAAATGGGGAAGTCTGTCTGAAAATGATATTCTCCAGTACCAACATGCTACAAGAGAGTCGCCTGTGTGTGGTGTAGATCACAAATCGGAAATTTGTCAGTATTATAATGGGATAGTTAATGCATTGTGTTCAGCTGGTGCGTGTACTGTAGCCACTGAGAAGTGTGACAAAAGCTATATTGTGCCTGGCTAGGATGACCTTGTGAGCGATCTCCACGCTCATGCTAGAACCGGCTTTCTGCTATGGAGAGAGCATGGTAGTCCAAGAAATGGACCCATAGCTGACTATATGAACCAAATGAGGAGGCAATTCAAATATGCCCTCCGTGCGTGTGAACGAAACGAAACTGACATTCGTGCTGATAAAATGGCAAACACCTATTGTAACAAATTGTTTGCTGAATTTTGGAAAGAGGTTAGAAATTGTAATTCTAAGCACATGAACCTTCCATGTCAAATTGATCATACATATGGCGATTCTGCCATATGTGAGCTATGGAGGGACACATTTTGTGACACGCTGAATTGTGTTGATAATGATATGTACAAAACAAAAGTTTTAGAAGTTGTTGATCAATATTACTGTAACTCAAAAGACGTCCATTTACTATCTCCTACTTGCTAACGTGATATGATAGTGACAATGAAAACGAACAAATCTGCTGGATATGATGGGCTGACAGTTGAACATCTGATTCATGTCGACCAGTCGTTATTGGTGCATCTTTCTATGTGTCTGAATGCTATGATAGTACATGGGTGTCTTCCTGAGGAATTTACTTATGTGGTAATAACACCAATTATCAAAAATAAATCCGAGGATATTACATCATCTGATAATTATATAACCATTGCAGTTGCTAGTGTTATTTCTAAAGTGCTTGAACTTTTCATCTTGCATAAATCTGAATCTGTTTTGTATAGCACTGACTTTCAATTTGGTTTTAAACCTGGTTGCTCCACGGACCAATGTATTTTGGGGTTTAAAGAAGTTGTCAATTTTTACTGGATCAATGGTAGCCCTGTTTTTACATGTTTCCTAGATGCCAGTAAAGCATTTGACAGAGTAAACCATTGGGCTTTGTTAAATAAGCTTATCAATCGTAATGTACCTCTGTGTTTTGTCAGATTATTGTACATATGGTTGAATACTCAACAGTTTGCAGTTAAATTGGGTAATGTCACCTCGTCTTTTTTTACGATCAGCAAAGGTGTTAGGCAAGGGGGCATACTGTCGCCATCTCTTTTTTTTTCTATTTTTATGCATGACCTGGATATACAACTGTCGGAATCTGGTACTGGGTGCAATATCGCAGGCTTATGTGCTTATCATCTAATGTATGCTGATGATATATACCTCATGGCCCCATCCGCTAAATCTCTGCAATCATTGTCGATTATTGCCAGTGAATATGCCTTAGAACGTGCAATAGTTTTTAATGTAAAGAAATCCAAATGGATGATTTTAGTGCCCAATGTTTTAAAGGAATTTAATCCTCCATCTGTGAGATTGAATCGCATAGTCTTAGCTATTGTAACATCCTATGCATATCTTGGTCATATACTTACAAAAGATCTCTCTGACAATGCCGACATTAATCCCAAAGCGCAAATTGTGTGTCCGGGCTAATGTCTTACTTAGGAAATTTGCTCTGTGTTCGTCTTTGGTTAAGAAAACATTGTTCAAAACCTTTTGTACCAATATATATTGTTGTCAACTGTGGTCTTCTTACTCCAATAAAGTATATAATGCAGTCAGAGTGATGTATAACAACACCTTTCGTTGGTTACTGCATTACAGTCGAAGTTGTAGTGCTAGTGCAATGTTTGTCATAAACCGCATCCCATCATTTGGAGAAGTTGTTCGTAAAGCTGTTCTGTCCTTTAGCAAGAGGATTTACTCTAGAAGTATTAAACTCATTACTTGTCGTGTTGGGTAATTCTGATGTGCAGTTTCACTCCAGTCTCTCCATGAAGTGGCACGAATTACTGTACCGCTGAATCTGTTGTTGGTTTTTACTGAGTATACCGATGTATCTATGTATAAATGTATTCTTATATGGACCATTTGTGTCTGAAATAAAGTATTATTATTATTAGCGAAGGCGAGATGTCTTAAGATAAGCAAAAGTCAAACATAAATAAACTTATCGATCAGTAAGTCCCTGCACGACCTTATTATAGTCATTTAAAAATTTCAAACAAATGGTATATAAATAATTGTTGAAAGGTCAGTAGAACAAGAAGTATTGCTAAGGAACAAATTCAATATTGATCCAAAAATACGGGTGAATTGCATTTCGCGAGCGCCTGTTTAAACGTCTTTATTTAAATCGAAGTAAATTGACTCCTATTTTATACTGACAGTAATTGACATTTGACGATGGACTGGCGTAAAATGTCTGGCATTTATTGCGCACGTAAAACCAGATAGAAAATTAGAAGAGCTTCAGCTTAACTAGGTTAATGTATAGTTAGCGAGGAATATCGTTGACACATTTGTTCCAAGTTTTGGAAACTGGCTTTTGCCTACGCCTTAGTTTAAGTACAGCTTCATGTCTAGCTACACACAAACCGCTTTTTAGTATCATAAAATTCCACATCAATTTTATTCATGTTTTGGTACCGGTACTCTGTAAGGCAAATTTATCGATAAAAGCTTGGTAAAATTATATTTGAAATTCGAAAAAAACAATTCGGTTCACTTTGAATTTTCACGAAATTCAGTTTAGTTTTCTAGCATTTAGTGTTTTGCTTTAATTTTTTGTAGTTTCCAGTATAATTGTTGCGAAACTTATTTCAAATTTCAGCTAGTTTTTCTCTGTTTTCAAATATAGTTTTACCAACATTTCAGTTTTATAGATGAAATTCGGAATCACTACGTGATCCATCAAACTTTTACACGTGTTTAACTATTGAATTCGACCGAGTTTACCTTCTACAGAACAAAACATGCATATGACTGATATAAAATGGTATGATACTTATACACCACCTTAATTGATATTTATTTCATAACGGACAGCGCCGAATAAATATTTGTTCTTTGTAAATTGCAATCGCATTGTTTGAAACTCCGAACGTACATGTAGATACGCATCGGTTAAGATCGGATTATATTATGAAGACATAGAAAGTGTCCATACAAAATAACAGAAAGAAACACCTTTAAGACTAACTGAATATAGTGTAGATAAGTTTTGGAAGACACAAGCACATTAATAGCTTGAGTAGCTTTGGTTAAAAATTAATTAATATTGACATAAATCTAACACGTACAGTTGGTAAAACGTAGAGGCTAACAAGCATATACAGAGTAAAAACAATACGCCTTAAATGAGCAATCGGCCAAACCTCGCGTGGTTCTCGTTATTATGATGCCACCATTAGGCTCGATCGCGATAGTTGTATGAATATTCATATAATTTAGGAGTAAATTACGTTCTGACGGCAAAACAGATGGAAACCGTTGAATCTTTCTACTTTAGCAGTTACCCACAGTTATGAAAATGTTATAGCCAAAATGGATTTAATGAGTTGTGTTAGCTTGTACAGGTAACATGTTTAACAATGGGACATAAAAACATGTAGTTGTGAAAACAGTAAAGGTTAAAAAAGGTACAGACGCCGAGAGGACAAAGTAACAATGCGGGTACTTGGATCAACAAAACATTGGAGTGGGAGGACTAACCCTTTAAATGTGCCATAAAGCCGTAATTGCTAGTAAGTCCTGACTCTACACAATCAAACTTGTGCAAATTTCCTGCTTAGTCATTTCCCTGTCTAATGGGTTTCTATAATCCTTATTTCTTAGTACTGCAACTGTGAAATAATGGATAGAGTGTGTCGAGTAACTTAGTTGTTCTATAGAATAGGATAAACTCAGAAATAGGAGTTAATGTTGGTATAGATAATATATTTCGGATTTATTATTTCGGCTTCATTTTGCCATCATCTGTTAAACAAATGGTAATGTGTTCAACTCATGATGGCATCTTAAAGCCGAAATATATTATCTATACTAACATGACTCCTTGTTCGGAGTTTCCCTTATTCTATGATACTCAAAACTGATATGTGAAAATACTGCCTTTTGGATTGTTCTCCTACAGGTTTGTTGCTCTACTTGTTTCGAATGTCACATTTATATCCTTACATTCGGCGGGGGGCTAAAACACCATTAAAAAAAGCAAACAAACAAAATCCATACATTCGTTTATAACTTTTAGATCATATTTGCAAAAGTGGCATCAGGCATGAATTTCAAAGCAAGGCTGTCATCAAAACTTACTTAGGAATGTTTGATTTCAATTTAGATTCTAATATTTGATGTTATGTATCGAGTTCTTAAAAAAAGCAATACTTTCTTGATTAAATAGAAAATTCCAACTTTTCCCGAAATTAAATCTACCGAGCTTTATTGCATATCCAGAAAGAACTAAGAAGGTTTCCCTTCTTAAAAATATTTGACATATCATATTTCGTGCAGTGAGCTTTGTTCTCAACACATAAATAAAGTCTTACGTAACCTTTTCCATGTCAAATATTTATTTTCAAGATCACTTAATGCATATGTTGAGATAGCAGGATATTCTTGCTGTAGGCAAACAGTTACTACATAAACACTTTCGTTCCAGATATTTACGTCCGAATCGCGACGTACTAATCCACTTTCCCTTCATAGACTACATCATGAGAATTTGTTTTTGCCAGTTTCCATTATTTGCTCTAAAATATTATACTGTTCTTGATTTAGTATCCATCCGAGAAGGTTTCCAGAAGTGTCTTAGCGTACAACCCGGGAAATCAAACCATTTTTCAGTTAAAGTCCCGGGCATATGTACATCATCTTTAAAACACACCTTACAAAGAGACATTATATTTTACAGAATCTAAAACACGCAGCCAAAACGTTCATTTTAACAAAATAAAAACTCTTTAAAACCATCGACGCTCTCTTAATTTATTTCCCAGTATAACGATTTAGTTAACATTCTATGACCGTAGCCACACAATAATATGTCTAAATCTTCACTGAATATGTTTACAATTGTGTCACAATCAGGCTATTAATTTGTTTTGATTACGGACGTTATTGCTACTCCTATGACACGTTTAACATTAAATACTTATTACAACCAAGATTTAATGGTGTAATAATATTTGTGATCAACTGTTTTCTCTGTACTACCACAATTATCTGTCTGGCATTTGCAATTCATAAGAAATCTAGTATTTCATACGTTTCAATTTTAGGTAATTCATCGTTGTTATAGTGCATACCAAATTATCAGAATATGTCTAATTGTCCAACTGATGAGTTATATTTTTTTAATAAAAGGTTTTCTACAAACTGGTTTTCCCTTGGATCACACTTACACACCCATGTTGCTTAAAATAAAGGAAAACTCGTTTATCCCAAAAGAAAATTGACACAATATTTAGTACATTTACCACAGAATGTATAAACTGCAATTTATTGTACCTAACAGTGTATTTTTGTTTTGCGACAAACATTGACTGTTGACAGCTGCTCACATCGTTCAGTATAGCAGAATATATTTTCATTTTCGTTTTCCAAACGAGTATCCTACTTTGAAGCCACTCTGGGTCTTCTTTCATACAAATGTTGGAAAAAACATAAAACCAACTTAACTATCATTACAGTTAACTGCAGTTAAATTTTTGATAAGACCAAAAGCATAATGTTTTTTATTATCTAGATTTATGCCTAAAAAAATTGCGAAAACGTTGAGCAATAAACTCTCAATTTCTCAGACAAAATGCAAACGCAACACAGGAAATTCATAAGGCGCAAAGCAGGATTATATTCAGCAAAACCGTTTCCTGTTGCTCCTTAGCTCTCGGAGCACCAGGGCAACAGAAAACTGCCGTCAACCTCCTGCAATATTGTAAACTAAGTTTGAAACTATGAGGCCTCCGATAAGTTGTAGTTATGTGAGTGAACCTAAGTTTCGGATTCTAATTGAAATTCGGCTTGTGAACTACTTGTCACAATGTTCTGATAAACACAGAAAAGATCTAGAGACGTATCGTCTAGATAAATGCTATAGGAAAAATAATTTCGATGTATTGGTTGATCTTAGTGCTCAGCAGTTAAACCCTAGTAGGGAATGTAGGCTTTCACGGACTGTTCTGTTACTTTTTCTAGTCTGTCTCCTGTAAATATTGACACTGGTTTGGATTTATAAAGTACAGCTTTGCAAAAGAAAAAACAGATGCATCAAATCAAATGTTCCAATATCATATATTTGTGTGTTGTTTGCTCAGCGAGATATTCCTAAGATCTTTCCAAGAGAAGGCATAAGAGGTCACTGTGTCGGAAATGTTTGTTCATGCTTTGGGTTTTAACAAACAATATCAGGCACTGCATTTGAATCATGTAAAAAATCATATGTTTAAGGGATATTCCATGTATACAGCGAAAGGGTTTCAAGATTATGAGAGGCTATTCCGTTTGCTGCTCCCTTATTTTAACGGAATACGCCTCCCATTCACAATATGTAACCGACTCATTTGGACAATTACTTCATGCTACGAGGTGTTTGTCACCGTATGGGATCGAGTTCATTTCCGCGTATATTCTCTCAGCATTTAAATCTTCAAGATAAAAGTAATATAATAAAATGGATGATCTCTAATGAGTGACACAGAAAATTACTTCTCGAGATTCATAGATTCAATTGGATATTCCATAAAATTAGCTTGTGAATTATTTCCAAAGATAAAAAATAAACACAGCTTAAAGTGTCTATATGAGTAATCAGAATGCGCGTCAAAGAAAATAGTGTTGTTCAATGTAGTCTCCATTTCTAGATTTATGATACCATATGACACGAAAATGTTTATATTAAAGTGTCACCACGTAATGATTTATTCTAAGTGTAGCAAAATACTTCAATCACTGTGAATTATTCCTAGCTGTAATAGAGCTTTGCAGTCGCTCAACCAGGGCGCTAAAAAATTTAAAATGGAAGCTAGAAGTTGGCTGGACGACAACTGATGATTAATGATAATCGAAGTGTTATTTCTCCGTTAATAAATCTAGCATATAGTTTTACAACATGTACAAATTGGGGTTTGGGTGCCTGTTACTATAACTGGTATTCATTTCGAAGCGCCACTGGTGATTAGCGCCATGTCAGGGAACAAGTGTGGTAAAACTGAGGAGTCATGTACTGTGGCGACATGAAAACGGATGTGTGTTGCCTAGATGTTATAGCCTATGAAGATGTTAGCCTGTGAAAATTTTAAATATATAGGAAGTTGTAACCGTTTCTGTCCATTGTGATAGCATATGCAGACGACATTTCGAAGTTGTTAAGGAACAAAAGAAGTCCGTTTCAAGTATTTAAAACATCGGTTTCATTAAAGTAAAAGCATATTGTAAAAATATATCCGGATTTTCATTTATTCAGGTTAGTTTCTCGACCTCTGTTTTCCTAATGTCATAACTAGATGTTGGACTGGATAAAAGGGACAAACCACTTACACTTACGAACAAACTGCCAATGGTATGCGTTTTCCCCCGAACGATCAGAGGCACAACGTCAGCAATCGGTTCTAAATTTTTAAAATACGCATGAAATGCACTACTGTCACTCTTAATACGAAGCTAGGTGCATATTTTATCACATAAAATGGGACCAAAACGAGAATAAATAAGAGTTAGGACACAGTATTTGCGTCTTACCCCCATGTACCCTACCTCCTCTCTACTTTTACGCATGTTATCTGATATTCTCTCAGGGCATCCGGTGGGGTCTTAACCCCTCTAACTTGAAATACGCCACAATGTGGGTTTTTTTCTCTATGAAATAAAATAATTTGACATTACATTATCACAAAAGATTTACAAACATGATGTTTTCACACAATAAAAGTCTAGACATAAATACATAAAACACATCAAACTAATCAGAACATACATGTGAATCATCACAACACATACAAATGATGCAATGACTTAATTAGTAAATAAACAACATGAAAGCATAACTAGCACTCAGTCAAACATACATCTTAATGCAACACATAAATAATACAACTACAGGAATATGCACACATCGGTACAACCAAGACATACACAAAACATTATTTTCACAATAACACATATAAATCAACAATTGTTTAATGCTATTAGACACAGGGGTGAGAGAAAAGATACACACCAACATGCATTTGGTAAGGACTAAAAGCAATGGCATGCAATAACATGTAGGCAACTTTACACAAGCAAACCTCTAGAGAGGTTTCCCAATCTCTCTGCCATAATTTAACAAAATATGGTTTTAAGCAATTTTGGAGCTTTCGCAATGGACAGTAACAGTAACTTCACTGGCGTTAACAGCTTATTTTGCCAGTTCATTACCATGGATGCCCACATGACTTGGAACCCACTCAAAAATCAGGTTAGTGCATAAACACAGAATTTCAAGTACAATAGAGCTAGATTTCTGCCAACAAAAGTATAACAATGTTTGTAACAAGCTAAGAGAATCAGTAAAATTAACAGCTCTGTTGGGCCTTACATCAGCAAAAGACAAGATTGGATAATCTGAACTTTTTTTAATAGCTCAGTTCTGGAACACAAAAAGCAGAGCCAACCTTGCCCGTGTCTTGACACTTTTACGCATCAGTAAATAACTGGAGGAAAATTTGACCATTTGTTATGAATTTGATCTAGACACAAAGCTCTAATAGCTAATAGGCAATCATTTCTATTTCTCTGCACACTAGTGGAACCTAAAGAGATACAGTATTTAGCTTCAGGTGCCAAGGGGATTTTAAGGTGACTAGATCCCTGTGAGCCGGCTGAGCGCCTACCATTTGGTTCTGAGCAAATCAGGCATTTAATGAATTAGATTAACAGCTATTATAGCCAAGAACTCCTTGGGATAACCAAGCGAGATTGCGTATTAATAACTATGGTAGCAAATAACCCATATATAACCAATGAGATTGCGTGCAAAAGCATGTTTGCGAATAACTCATGTACCCAATGAGATTGCGCGCAAACCCATGTTTGCGAATAACTCATGTAACCGATGAGATTGCATGCGAAGCCATGGTAGTGAATAACTTTTTGGGATAACCAAGCAAGAATGCGTTTTTAAACCATGGTAGCGATTAACTCATATAACCGATGAGATTGCGTGCGAAGCCATAACATCGATTAACTCCTTGTGATAACCAAGCTAGCTTGCGTGCGAAGCCATGGCAGCGAATAACTCCTTGGGACAACCAGGCGAGCTCATGTGCAAGCCATGGTAGCAAGTAACTCGTGTTTAGAGTTTGCGTGCGAAAGTATAACTCCTTGGGAAAACCAAGCGAGCATGCGACTTAAACCATAGTAATTACATGTAGCAACATATTACCTGAATGGCAATTTGTGTAAGCAAAGCGATTTCAGGCAAAACTTACTTGCTGCCTGGGAATGAACCAGGCCATGCCCAGTTAATGTTGTGGAAACTAGTTGACAAGAAGAAGGCTCACAGGGGCCCCGCCACAAGAGTGTGTCTATACACACTCTCCATCCAAAACCTTCAAATTTTACTAAGCAAAAACTTGTTGATCAGATGTAACAAACGTTTCTAATGCACCTTGTAAGGTATTAAACATGATGTCATTGCCAATAGGCGACAAGTGAACACCGTCGTGTCTAAACAATCCAGTTACAGTGTGGGTAATATCATTATGTTTAATGACTCTACCCCCCCCCCCCCCCCTCGCCCTTGACAGCCGGTATCAGCTCTTGAGGGCGCATGTCCCGCTTTCCACACCACCTTACACAAACCCCATACTTCTCCAGGCCCAAGTTTGGTTTCACAGGACGCACCAAAACTCTGCGATGGGCCCAATAAATTAGAGAAGATCCATAAATGCTAATTTCTGAAATGTTACGAATATGAATTAGAGAATTTCTCTTTATTGTATTTCAGGTATTAAGTGAATGCGCACGTAGCGAGAATATACATGAGAGCGCCATCTACCCCACTGTTTGATTATTTGATCGGGTATTCCGATCTTTGAAGCATATGTCGCAGCTCCTATTCTGAATGAATGCG